>JAQIXW010005224.1:0-10660 GCA_034700685.1 Willowsia buskii | reverse complement strand
TACCATTCATTTCAACAAAGAACATCTGCTCATCTCTTCTCCCTGCTTAATTTATGATTATTTTGCAGGTAAAAAAATGTATAGCGTAGCATGATAACACGCGCTAACAATGATTAGCTTGATCATTCCACAGTTGAAGGCTGATAACAATGTGATACTTTTTTTCCTAATGAAGCCACCAAATAAAATGCATATCAGTCCAGGAATCATTATAATGCCACAAGTTGCATAACGTTACCATTTCCTCCGACTCCAGCATTACTTATGTAATGCGTGCGCGTGTGTGTTTCATATAAAATGTATTCATTGCTGCATTCATTTCTGATGCCCAATATCTGCCCTTTTGATCCTTATATTAATACCACTTATCTTTAAAATCCTTCCTGTTTCAAAATGCCTACAAAAAACTGGACACTGCACGGGGCTTCAGCTAGCTGTCGTAATGCCAGCAATCTTTTAAGCACACGAACACCGCAAGCTAAAAACCAGACCAATTTTGATATAATATCAGCATATTGTTATACCTACTCCACCTTTTTTGTTTTTTTTCTTCTCGGGCGATAAATAAAATCTCCCTAAAAATATTTAATGTGGTACGTGCCTTGACTGCTGTAAATGCTCGCACAGTAGCAACCAGCACACACGTACATCTGTCTGCGTCTGATCTGCTCTTCTTATCTCTTTTGTTCTAAAAATAAAACTCGTGCCATTACTTTTAGTAACTTTTACATACATACTTCTGGTATAAAGTAAAACGCATGCAAATCATTATTAGTACGAGTCTAATATAAAGTATTAATAATTTTACCATTGCATCAGTGTCTCTCGACAGAATTTATACTTTTGCTCAGTAATTGTTCCCTATTCTTACCTATACATTGTCAAACTTCATTTGTAAATCATGATATACCATTTTATGATGTCAAGATTTTTTAATGGTAGTGCATTTACAATGACCATTATTCTTACTTTCACTCTTCAACTCCAGTCTGTTCGTGTTCCTTTGAAACTCAATTCACCCCTGTGATTCGAAAACGAAAATTTAATTTTTAAAACACATCTCATCTGCTAACTTGGTGTTCTGCAGACTTCTGCTTAGAACATTCCAGCGCTGTATAGATATTTTGCATTCTCACATAGCCCCAGTCTCTGTTCTGTTAAAAAACCGGATACTCACCAGATTATGCAACGAGCTGGGCGTAACCTCAGTACTTGCTTACTGCCTTGCAATAACTAGTTTTTATATCCAACACAGCCCTGCTTTGCTTGAACTATATGAGCTCATTCTTCTCTAATTTCCAATTGCATATACCTATTGCGAGAAAAAACATCTGCTCCTTTTTTGCTGGTTGATCCTGAATCCTGATCCTTTATTATCCTCCAGTACGACCAGATACAATAAAATATGCGGGCATAATAATAAAAGGTGTGCATGCATTTATTATTCAGCTCTTTTTTCCTCCAACAAAGTCGAGGTTGAAACAATCTCTCTTTGAGTCATCCATCGCATTGCTAAAGCCACATTGCATCGTATATTTTTACCCTGCCATACCATCACCATCATCATCGCTTATGGAACTGAACTTGAACCGGCTTTTCTGTCCCTTTTTCCACTTCCCCTACTTTGCTTTTTAATTCCATTGGTAGGTAAATGGAAAGCTGTGTCGATGATTCATACCTGGCTTGGCTTGCTTGTTTTGGATGATTGCATTGTATCTCGGAGGAAAAGCGCCAGACAGGCTACCCTTTCATTTCTCACCTGCCTACTTTATTTTGGCGATGGTGATGATGATGATGACGATCGGATCTCCAGAGCTCTACTTTGTCCATTTAAATAAAGAGCACATAATTGAATTGAAAAAAATATGGAGCTGAGGGTCAAAGTATGGCGATGGTGATGTTGGACCAAAACACAGCTGCCAAACAATTTTTTTTCCTCAGTGCTATGCAAGCCGGGTTCGGCATTTTTAATGGTTTGAATTGTTGGATAATAGCAAGGATGGAGAAACGAACCGGTGTTTCGCTCGTGATGTTATTATTATTTTTCGCTGTCATTAATGTTATTCTGTACAATGGCACTTCAGCTTTTCTGGCATGTGTTGTGTTCAGACTCAGAAATCAGCACACCTGGTCTTCTCCTTCCTATGTATACATGTAGTTTGATTCCATATTTGAGATGGGATGATCAGGCATGATCATTTACAGAACTTTGCTTGACAAAAAATGAATTATTGGAATGCATGATAGCAGAGGGAGGAGGGAGGACATCATTTCATTAGTATCAGTTACGGGGCACATTGATACTCAAGCGTAAGATTACGAACCGTATCCTGAATACTTTTACTTTAACATTCGAGTTTAATTAATCTAAAATTATATTCACAAAGTTTTTACAGCTATAGACAATTTTTGCGTATGTGATGTTACACTTCCAAATCATTATTCATCATGTTCCATTCAAGAAAAATATTGCTCACCATTTACGTGTCTTATCTTTAATCTCAAACCTCCTTCCTGTGCATTTGTACCACTTCTATTCCCCATTCCATTCAAGTTTTAAACAGCGGTGAAAAACGTATCTTGAATGAGATGATGAATGAAATCCCAAGGTTTATTTAAAGAATGTCATGCTTGTATAGGGATTCAAAAAGGTTCCTCTCTCAAACCTTGTAAGTGCACATGCTTTCTTTTCATACAGCCCCCAAAGAAAAAATATTGTAAGAAGCAGGTCCTTCACATGCGATCTCCGCATGAATGAATGAAAGTGTTTGGCATACAAAGATTTCCTTTTGTAAAAGTTGTAAGGAAAACACCTTTTCCTAGCTGAGAAGGGAATCCAATGACCCTTGCCTATCTAAAGGAAGGAACCTGTAACTTTGTTATGACGTGGCGTACCGAATGAAGAAAAAGAAGACCGTTAGTTGTTTTTATTTCTTCATAAAAGTTTTTTACTATTTATTTACAAACAAAAGCATAAGTTGTTGAACAACCTGCAGTAGCAAACATAAGTGGAGAAAAGGAAGAAGGACTTACCACCGGAAGAAGAGAACCTTTTTTTCATTTTGCAGAAAGTACCTGCTGTGTATATACCTTATAATTTTGGATAGCCACAGTCACTTTATTGAATTACATTTTGAAACGAATCTTTTGAATAAAATATGATTGGGTTGAACATTGCGTGTGGGAACTCGTGACTGCTCATGTGAGAAACACTTAAAGGGTTCGTCACAGTGGCAAAGTAAAACGGAAGGAACGCAAACATTTTTATCAACAATGACAATGCCAGTACTCATGATTGTGGTCCTGCGTAGGAATGAAATAGCGGAAGTAATGAATTTTTGAAGAGGAAAAAGAAAGAGTGCCATTGATGAAATGGAATAAAATATTCCAACATTATTTTGTTTGCTGACTGTTTTGTGCAAATAAAAGGAACCACGTAACCCTTCTCTTTCCATTATTTAATAAACTCTTCATTATTATTTTGCCTTCCGTGTTTTGCTCTTCCTCTCACACTCACACTCTATCTCATTAAACTATCTTATATAATTTATGATAGATTGTAGAAAGTGATAAAACGTACAAAGTTGCGTGACAGACTTGGACTTCAGATAGAAAGTGAGTAGCTTGCTTCACATAAAGAAATGCTATACGGGGTCCCTTGAAGCTCAAGTGCTCCAGCCATCTCTCCATTTGTACAGGAAACAGCAGGTAGCATTAAACATGCACTGTTAAATTGCTTCGCTTTACAATATAGAAAACAAGTGTATATTTTATATTTTGCTCTACCCTTTAAGTACTTTTATAAAACTGCTGAAATCTCTTTGAATTTTCATTACACTGCAATCCCACAGCTTATCTTATAGCATTTCATCATCATCTCGTGGAATCTATTCATTCGTGGGAAAATTGACCACAAGTAACCAAAACTATGATTTTAAAATGCAAGAAGATTCAAGTGTATTACATGTGCAATATTCCATTCCATGTCATGTTACAATAGACACTTATTCGCTTATGCTTTTGTCTTCTATCACGAATCAAAATGAAGCATCGTCAATCGTGTTTTATCACATGCATACCCATATCATGGAGCATATTATATGTGGAAGTGAAACAATGACAATGGTAACTCTTAAGAAATTCATGTTTTAATATCATGCTATCTATTACTTTGTTTCATAATAACTGCAGGAACAGTGACATTTTTAAGCACTTCTGACAAGCTCTCTCATATTCAAAATCCAGTGAATAAAAAAGTTTTACGGGATGCATCAACTCATTGTAATGACTTTGAAAGAAGTTGCAAAATATGTCACTGTGTCAGTGGATGATCAATACATACATTTAGATTTTGGAAAGAAATTATCGCACTTTTACACTCTACATTCATGAATTCATTCAAATCTGCATTGAACTTGCGTATAAACTGTATGCATAAAATAAACCAATAAAACCAAGCACTAGTTTGCATAATTTTTATAAACTGCAAGTTGAAGGTTGCAGGAGAGAGATGAGCAGATGTACAACTATCTATTGTCTCGTCTAATCTGAAAAGTGTGTATAGTTAGTTTTCAGTGCACACATATGCCTCTTATCTGAAAGTGTGTATGCATTTTTAAATTATAATTTTACATTTCACGATCTTCCTACATTTTTACACTAACACAATGGCATCATGAATGAGCATCTGAACATCCTTTATTATCCTCACTCTCACTATTCCTCACACAGCACACAGAGCTGATTGCATGCATAGCAATGACACTTTTGTAAATCCAACAAAAACTGAATGAATGTGATTAAGTGAGAGATGCAGTTTTTGTTTCCTTTTTTGAAGGATGAGCTAACATGATGATGCTCAGGCTGATCATCATCCCTGCATTTGATTCATCCGAGCAAACTACCTCTTCTCCGACAAAAATAACGAAACAAAGCATCCATGAGCTTTTAAAATCCAAAGGGTCTCTTTTTTCCGTACCCTTCATTTCATTTCCCCTATTCTCTTTTTTTCTCTCTTCTTCGGTGACCCCCTATTATTCTGCCAGGAGCAGAATAAAAGCAAAGCAGATTTCAGGTTTCCAAAAGTGAAAATCAAGCTGAACCAAACGCATAATGGTTGAATCCTCTGTCTGACAAAAAAAAAAGATTCTCTGTTTGCTGAACAAAGGAAAAATATCAGGATTCAGAATGATGATTTCGTTCGGTTCAATCCGAAAAACCCTCACCTTCATATCATTAAATATCCGAGGGTATGCATGCACGTATGAAAAAGCAAATAATTTTCGACAGGGGAACATATCATCGAGGACAGCATAACCAAAAAATAAAACCCCCGAAATTTCGGTGCTCCCCATCTCCACAAACTTGCATCGCACAACAAATTTTTTCTTCATTGTTCACGATACGATAAAAATAATATGCGAGCATATCACAAAAAGATTATATATGATGGAGAATTTTTTTTCTCTCGAGCTTTGAGAGTGAGTCAGCTGTCGCGTGACGGCCAGGTGGGCTTTCTGCCCGAACCACCTCAAACTGAATGAATGAGCTTGCTAACAATATGAAAAGGCGCGTGCCATCATCATCGTCGTCATGCGATGCCATGCAAAACGACGCTATCCAGAGCAGTAGTAAGGGTCCAGGGAGTCCAGAAAACAACCAAGCCACACCAGAATCAAACATTTTCCAGCAGCTAGTGCCAAACAAGCCTAAAAAACCCAAGCCATACCACCACACCCCTCTTCTCTGTTGTGTCTGTGTACATAGGTATCCAGCAAAACTTTCAACCCCATTTTATTCACCACCTCCACCACCGCACACCAGGCCGGGACATGCATACGTGCAGTTTTTCATCCCCTATTACTCTGCATTGCACTGTACAAGTCGAAGTGAAATGAAAAACACAAAAGAAAAGAAATATTATTATTCAAAAGAAATATATCAACCCTTGTGTTTTTCACTTTTCATTTCCCTTCCACCACCGTCGTCATCATAAACCGTACTTGTTCGTATCAGCCACTTATTTTTCTGTTTGCTACATGACACGACATCCCAACCGGCGACCTAAAAGAAATGCGAGTTATTTGCTACGAGAACATGACGCTATAATATGCAAGTAAGCTTATGGAGGAATGTTGTGGAGGGAACCTGTCTTTTCCGCTATAGCAGCGCAGATTGTATACTTGGGCTTGGATTGAAGCAGTTCAGATTTTGTTCAGTTGTTAACCCTCATCAACAGCAGCGGCAAACACCATACCCTTGCTACTTGCTACCTTTTCTTTCCCTTTATCAAACCAAGCATCTATGAATATTCCATCAAATAAAAATGCTTTGCTGGTGTTGTGCGGGTTTCCCGTTGGTATGAGGGTAGTTTAGGATGGCTTGGCTTGCTACTGTTTCGTAAAATAATGTGGTAATATCTTTCGAATTTTTATCAGGACGATGAGTAAAACCGGATACGGGCAGCAGGCCAACGGAGATCCCCTGCGAGCAAACGTGTGCTTTACATTCAGCCAATTCAGTAAACTAATGGAAATGAGCACAATATTAGACACTCTATGTTGTGCTGTTATGCGTTTGATATGTGCTGGAACCTGGAGAGAGCAAGTGGTCTTCAATCTTCATTGTTGTTAATTTTTCTAAGCAAAGAAAACACTTAAATGCACATTGAGGGACTTGCAGCTGGCTCTAATTTTCTTTTTCATTAAAAACCGATTTTCCAAATAATATCAAACACAAAAAAATACTTTTCCATATATGCATGCATCTACCTAATAATTTTCATATAGACGAAATAGATGCATGGTTTTACAAAAATAAGCATTGTTTTCATTAAGTTTGCTGTTTTGTTTTTGTTATCGTTTAATCATAATTTTGTCAAGAGTTGAGGAAGGGGTTAGGGAAGAATAAAAGTAGACGATTTTGCGAGTGCATGCATGCACTTTAATATTGCCAATAAGAATTTTCCCCATATTGCAGTGTATGGCAAACCTTTTAAGTACGTGACATATTAAAAACCGCCGCCCACAAAAATAAGAAAACCCCAACAAAGATATTTCTATAACGCTGGTACGTACGCGGTTCTACTCCACTAGCACACTTTAAAATACAATGTATACATATTTTTTGCCTTCCGTTTCCTTTTCCCACTTTTCAAACAACTTCCCCGTTCCTCTATTAATTCTCCTTCTTTCCCTGTCGTCATCGTCATCCCAAGCTAAATCACATTATTTCCTTCCGAAAAAGCAAACTAAAGCCGAAAAGTGAGAGTAAAACCGATAATAATAATATTCTTTTCCAGGCGGTTGGCGAAGGAGTCACATTGTCGACAGCTAACTCTGCCTGTGTGTATATACTGTTGTATGTATGCCTTCATATTTATAATAGCTGCAAAAGTTTTAAATGATTCAGAACTATGATGATTAAGAAAAGCAGGGGAAAGAATCATGCCATAAAAGCATAAACAATAGCCATGTAGTCGATGCATATTCATAAAAGTGAACTTGCTGAATTTTTATATGCGTAACCTATTAATATAATATCGGATTGCATGCAACCGAGTATATGATTCAGTCAGACTTCAGCCCACTACTCCACTCCAAAAACTTACAAGCACTACCACCGAGAAAGAAAAAAGATTTTTTGGCCATCTGGCCAAGATAACGAGCACAGATAACAACACGCAGAGAGAGAGAAAGAGAGAGAGAGATTCAGAGTTTTTGTTGGAGTGGAAAAGGGGTTGCTCCACTGCTCTTGCATTTCGCATTTCGATCCGTGTAACAAAATCCCACCACAATTCTTTCGCTTTTACTCCTGCCATATAACTTATAAACCATTCCGATATTTTCACTCTCTGATCCGAGCTTTGCGCTTGTTGATTGCTCAAAACTGATATGGTTCGTTAGATATCCAGTCGGTCAATTCACTTTTTCAGCTCCACAGAGAGAAGCTAAAGTCTCCTGTAAAACACCACACAGTTCCCTTTTTTATGCACTTCACATTCAATTGGGAAAAATTCCACAGTGCAACTTGTATTGTCGTCATACTCATAACCAAAACCACCATCATCATTACAGCTTCGTATTTTGTATCGATAATGATCCTACACATATAAGCTATTCCAATCTGTTTCGAGCAAGAAGAGATATGATCAGGAAGATTGAGGATGATATTTTCTGTCGTCTGGTGATGATGAAATAAGGACATGACAGGACAATAAAAATCTCTCTGGAAAATGTGTTTCCCATCGTGGGTCTATACACATGCTCTACAAAATCCAGTGCTCACTTTCCATTCATTCCATTTAACAATGCGCAATAGTGCACCGTCTCTCTAGATGCACCGTAATCGTCAGGGGGGACTTACAATAATAATAGCATGTCACATCAGGAAAAGTGGTGTACACGTTGAATGTACCATTCTGTAATTTCATTGTACATATAAGGCCATATAACTCCTCCATTTCACAGGTTTCGCAAAAATTATACCAAAAGACTGGAAATAATTATTGTGTCGGCAGAAATAGAGACAGATGTGCATGAGCATTTTTTAAACCATTTTATTCAGCTCAATGATCTGCTACGAATTTAAAATGCACCTATATCGATATGTCTGTCTGACTGCATGATCGTCACTTTTATTTTCCCGTCAATCAATTCATTTCATTACTCAATCAGTTCCCGTCTGCTTGTTTTGATCTTGTTAAAGCAAGAGTATTCACAAATACAGAGCAATTGGATCATGATTCAGTTCAAATCTCCTTTTTTATTATTATAACTCACTCTTAGCAAATAGCAAGAGAAACATTATCATTTTGCCCGGAAAAGTAAAGAGAAAACGGTGTAAAGCTTGCAGTAGATAACAGAAACGAGTGATAAAGATCCATAAAGATTTTTTCCTCGTCACTTTTTGACTCTCTGGTCAGCTAGCACCGATAAAGAATGACTATTGTGAAATTACTACATTTTTATTAAACATTGGTTTTGGTTAGTTGCTTTTCAGGAATATTATTAATGCTGGAACATGAGCAACTTATTTGCTTTTGGGGTTCGGTCCATCAAAAAATTTCAATATTTTTTCCCTCACCGACACAGCCAGAATATCACAATTTATTCTCTTTTGTTTGCTTTTAGTCATGTTACGGCATTACAATGTACACACAAACATGGAAAAATGCCAACCGATCCGATATCACCGAGAAAAAACAAAATGATGAAAATTGCGTTTTTATGTACCTGTTGTAATGCCAGTGTCCTTTGCCCGTGAATTTTTCTTTGCCATATGGCGTCGTGGAACTTTCCTTGTCACTCGCTCGCATCATCATCGTCATGAATAATATCATGTTATAAAATGTATACATTGCGATTTGATCGCTTTGTGAATCCATCATTGTCGTCATGATCCGAAATCATTATATTAAATATCGGGGCATATGGCCACATCATTGTCGATGTGAGGGAAGGAAAGAGAAAGGACGACAGATGTGTCTAGAAAAATAACATGAAGCAAAAAGTCCAGCCATGCATGCGTGTATAGATGTTTTGTGAGTTGGTATCTTGATAAAATGTAGAGTTTTTTTTGTGTGTGTGCGATATGGCTGTTTGCTCTTTGTTGTTTGCTAGACTCATTCGTCGCCAGATGTGAGCCAATGTGGTGGTGGTGACCTGGTTGGTAAAGCACGGAATGTTTGTTACCTGTGCGGTGGACAAAAATGAATGATGAGAAGGATGTCGGCTAAAAGTGCTGGATTGGAGGGGAATACTTTTATATTCAATACTGAGGATGCTGTTTGTAGATTTAAGATGAGTGTAGGTGGAAGAGGAGAAAAGAGATGGGAAAAGAGTGAAAATTTATGGAAGCATGTTACTAGAACTGTATCTATAATGCTTTTGAACGGAGGAACAGGAAGATGGGATGAATTGATGGTGATAAAATGCGGATATTGCGTGGCATAAACATACTTACACGAAGGATATGAGTAGGCAATCAATGGGGAAATTTGGTTGGGTTGATGGAAAAATGATGATTTGAAAGCAAATGTTCGAATATCATTTATGATGAGATGTTGGTTGGTGGGAGTTGTATTTGGAAGGTAATTTAAGGAGAATAAATTGAACTGAAACCCTTTCTCATCTTTTTGTTTTAACGTTTTCTCTCTTGATTTGTGGCATTAATGTAGAAGAAGGGTGCAAAATGATCATACCGATTGAAGAAACAATGCTTGTCACTCGATGACAGAAATTCTGTCATTTAATATGTATGTACTTCTCTATAAATAACCATGTCAGTACACAGTATTTACACAGTTTTCATTTATATCCCAGAGAGAACTTCACAAGCTGTGATTGAGAACGGTGTGCCAAAACAATATACGGGTAAAAAGACAATCTGCTATGAAAAGAGATTGCTCTTAGCAAAAGCATTGCACGCACGCAAGGGAATCTGAACGTTTTTTAGTTCCGAGCTAAGCCATGAGTTTAAACAATATTTTTTCATTGTTTTCTTCTTAAAATTCAGTCTTTGTGTTCTGAACTTTGTTTACTCTTCCAGACCTGAATGTTGATTTAGCGGAACAAAATAGTGGAAATGAGTGACTGACCCCACCAAAATCATCTCATCAATGTCTTTGTTTCCCTAATGAGAGCAGACGTGTAAAACCTCC
>JAQIXW010005223.1:0-10660 GCA_034700685.1 Willowsia buskii | reverse complement strand
GGCGTGAAGACACAACAAATACATGACATTCGGAAGTTGCATATCAGCCATTGCATGGCATTACATCCATCTCGTTTCTCCATGTTTCTTTGCAATTTCTAGAATCCTACATTGAATTTCAGTTTTTGCATGATGTTGTTTTCATTCGTGGCATACATGCATGAGTATGAGTAAAGAATCGAATCATGAAATTCACAGATAGATATAGCGCCATTAGCGCTGTATGTCTTACCGTTCATGTGAACCATCTATTTTGGAACTCTATATATGCATCATAGACTATACACATATTATATTCGCATTCAATTTCGGATACTGATTTAATGCAGATAAAAAGTAATCCCTCACAGTGCTCAGTCGTTTCGGTATTGAATTGGAATTCATGGAAATGGTTATTATCATCACATCATGTAATATTCACTCACCTGCCAGCAGCTGAATTATTCATCCAATAACGAAATGTCTGCAAAGGACAGGTCCCTTGTTGCTCGCACATACATAGGTGCATACATATAAGCACTTACCTATGATGAATCCTCTCCTCAGGAATAATTTTAGGTCGCAAGTATTTTGTTCATATTATTCTCGGGGAAGGAAATCTACACGAAGGCGATAGCCTTGATATTAGATTATTATGTATAATGTGTGGAAATTTCCAGGAAATTGTTACTAAGTTGGATACTATAATATGTCAGTATAGCTGGAAGCATTTTAGAACGGAAATATCAGCGAATGAATAGATGTACCAGATAAATGAGATTCTAAATAGAATTGTAAATAGAATAGAATTGTAATGGGAGGAAGGATTAATGTAATGCGAAGATTGAAAAATTAATGCTCAACTAATTTTGTAATTTTATCCTTCAAAAAACATTCAAAGTTCAATATGAAGTACATTTGTATGAACATATGCTAGCTCAAATGTAGTATAACATTTATATTTTCCAGGAATGTTCCTTTGCTAATTAAATTTATATTAGGCATTCCTAACCTGACTCTTCCTACTTTTTATAGAAGCTCAATAAATAAGGAAAGACTCATAATTAATTTCGCAGAATAAGAAGAAAGGCAGGTCAGCGCATGTGTGTTAATATCTAGAGTACCCTCGCCTTCATAATTTTGTGGCATTTCATGATTTCGATTTAATGAATAATATATTGAAAAACATTGATTTTCGATCAGAGTAAATATTTCCAGCAACAAAACTTGAAAGTAAATTCAACTTCAACCGAATATACACGAGATAACACTTCACCATAATATACAGTTTTATTACCACCTTATTCACCATCAACGGCATTTCTTTCAACAACTTTCTCCTTTTTTCTCTCCCTCTCGCAATTCATTCAGTCATTTATGTTCCGCCTTTCCATTCTCTTTTCCCCCTCTTTGTATACTTACAGGAAATTTTCTTTCCACAACTAGTGGTGTGGGGGTTTAGAAAGTTGAACAAGAGCAATGGTCACTACTCTTATACCTACCGAAACAACTATCTTAATCCAATTTTCTTTTTTTCTTTTTACTAGCCCAAGCTCTTTTAACTTACTTTTTTTTATTCACTTTCTAAACCTACACAATGTAATGACTTTTACTCTGTTTATATCGCCTTCATCTTTCTTATTTCTCTCTCCTGCTTTTGTTTTTTCCTCTTGTTTCTGTATTTTGTTAGGGGAAATAAAGTAAGGTGGGATTGGTCGTTAAATGAGTCGTCGAACGACCGGCAATGAGTATACTACATGCACCATTTTTATTATTATGTTTTATCCAATATTATGCAATTTTGTGATGCAGACCATAGTACTTTATAAAGAAACAACAACTTTCTATAAAACAGTAACATCGACATCACAAAACACCCTACTACATTTTTATTATCCCCATCCACCACTACTGCACTAGTAGCAATTGAACCAGTATATCTGTTGCAGTGGTTAGACCGAAATTTCCCATTACCTTTTGTCCAACAAGCAATTTCACAATCCACGGCGCACACTACTCCCCGTTCTACCTTTCGGTAATTCAAATAAAAAACTCCCATTCATTTTCTCCAGTGCTACTATATATGTTCCCCTTTTTCTCATTCTCACGACGCGACATATAGAACATGGTTGTGGCACCACCAGCGTAATGACACCAGCCCCGGAAACATTTTCTCCCGTCTTTCCTCAGCGTCTTCTTCGTCTGTTGTGAAAGCTGTGTAGACTTTTTTTTCTTGAAAATCTTAATGCGTTCAGTGGTGGCAGAAGAAAGCACACACGAGTCTTTTGGTGGCAGTGGTGTTTGCTTCGAGTTAGGTTGCGACTTACTTTCTCTTGATTCATTTCACTTCTTTTTCTTATTCCACCAAGTTGGTTGGATATTTTTTTCTTAAGCGAGTTACCTAACTTACTTACTTTTACATGGTTGAATGGAAGGGGGAAATTAAAGGTATAAAATATAAAGCAGCTCACAAGACGATGACGATAGTACATTGAAAGAAGAAAAAATAATCATGATGATGATCTTTTCGATCGTAATACATGTAATTCCATTCCATCATCAAATAAAAATAAGAACACTGTCGTACCTCCGCTCCCTATGCACAACAGAGTAGGTATGTAATATAGTGAATGTGTCTAGAGTCTTCATAATAGATGATCTTGAAACTTTTGCTGTTTGAATGACGTTTTCTCAGTTTACTTTTCTTCTTGTTCAAGGTTCTTTCAGCACTATATATTATCTGTAGACATATAAACTTTTGCTTCTTTTCTTCAGTTCATTTTCCGTAGAAAGGTCATTAACGTTTTTCCCCTCAGATTAAAATATTATTTGCTTTTCTTTGGAAAATACTAATGCAATGTTAACGCGAGCAAATAAAGTACTGCTATTTGTGTGAGTGATTATGATTTCCTTATTGACTACTACGCTGTACGACTAGGGTCGTCTCTTCTCTTATCAACATCTATTAAATCCTTTTAATACTTTTCTCATTTCAGTAATGACAGGTTGCATATTTGAAAGGATTAGTTTTTAGAAGGAAATACCGAGCGTTGCGGTAAGTACGATAAATTGTAAGGAAAATAAATTGACGAAAGTTCGGTGCAAAATATCAGGTTCCTATTGCTCTTCATCCACTTGAAAACCTTGCTTAAAGATTAGTAGAGATTTTCTTTGAAAGAGTAAAAATTCTAACTTTAGGTCGACATGCATGGATGCCTAATGATATTAACATTTTGTCTTGATCAAGTACGCCCCTCAACTATATCAAATTGGAGAGAATATGTGCATTAAGTACCAAACTGGAGCATACACGTATAAATACAAGTAGTATAACTGAATAGGATGAAATAAATGTACATGAGCTCTAAGTTTTCTTAGTTTGAAAACGTGTGTCTGACTTTTGAGCAAAAATATAACTGACCTGAGATAAAACATTAAATGCATACGATTTTTATGCTAGTTTCTCTTCAAACGGTACATACTTTCGTTTTATTAGTTCCATTGGCTATGCTAAGTTGATGTCGAAACTGAAAGTACACTTTCATGATTGGAGAGTAACGGCATATGGTAGTAGTAACAGAATGGTGGCACAGAGCACTAATAATAGCAGCAGTAATGGTTTTGATAGGAGCAATAGTAATAATAACCTTTAGCTCCCTTCCTACATTACGTTTTGTGCCTTAAAGCTTTTTCATGTTTGATTGCTAATATTAGACATACCTATTCTCTATTCTCCATGTCCATTCATTCATTGCTTTTTACTTTGCCAAGCCTCTCAGTTTGTTCTCCTTTTACTTTTAGCTTTTTTTTTACTTTCTTCTTTGGGTATCCACTCGATTCAAAGTTGAGGGAGGAAGCCTTGTCGAAAAAGCGGTAATAAAACAGGAACGGCACTACTCTTCGTAGCTTTTTTACCGTCATTATTATTATCACAAATGATAATGACTACTCTTCAGTGCTCTTGTTGTACATAATTTGTTAGGGCTTCAGGGAAAGCATAGCTGGAAATATCTGGAGTGCTTGACTAAAATATACACGTAACATTCGTTTTTATGTTCGCCCACGAGGAAATATATATAGTAAATGTGTGTTTTCTTGTGATATCGGCAGAAATCCGACTCCAGGAGTGATCATCAATCGACCCAACGGAACTAATGTCTACAAAGGAGTTGTAATAGACTACAAGGCAAACGTAAGTCTTCTTCAGGATTTGAGTTTATGTGTCTTCGCTTAGAACGCCCCTGTGTCTTAAGAAAATGAAAATTTCTTAACGCTAATAATGTAATAACCGTAAGAAGAAGCTCTGTCCTCATTACGCCAATTTAATATTGGGACAAAAGCAAAGCAAAGATTATACTGAGAGAAGATATTATGCTTCCTGTTTAGAATGGGTCGGCTTTTCATTTCATGCGATCCTTCCTCATGTCATGTGTGTGATGTCAACTTGCATTTTTTCATGAAAGGGAAAAAGTTTTTAATGACATTTTTAGTGTAGAGTATATCCTATTGCATACCACATTGCTCAAACAACCATAAAGCACAATATATTAATGTTAAGCTTATTACACGTCCACTAGACCGATAATAATTTTATTAGGAAGGAAGAGGGGCAATATGCTTTTTTATTACAGGTCTTATTAATCTTTGCTAACAGCTATTTCGGTCAATCTGTTCCATCGTCCTAAACAAAGTTTTTTTACATTGCATGGCAGACTCTGGACATAAAACAAGATGTTGTATGAAACATGAAAGTGTCACGTGAAAACTAAATATTGTGACGACTTTTTTGACTTGAGTAAACGTATTTTCCAAAAAGGGAGACAGTGCATTCAATGTTGACGTTGGTAGCAGCAGCAAATGTTAACGAAGAAGAATATTATGTTTTTTTACGCATCGGTAAATTAATGTGTCTAGAGTATTTTGCGTGGTTGCAGATTGCTTCAGTTTCATTTTCGTTCACTGACTTGGCTTCCATTAGAAAAGCTTCCATACCAGCATAGCAAAAATGTACCTAGGAAAGAAGAAAGACACGAAAGGAAGTAAAGAGTCAAGTTAAGTATTAGTTAGTGGAAGAAGTGGCTGTTGAGATTATTTTTGGTTGGGGAGGAAGCAAGCAAAAGCGATGCAATGCAAGGGCAAGAGCACACTTCATAATCATATAAATTTTTCGAGAACACGAGTCGAGCGGCTGTTGCTGTGTGCACACACCACGGCTTTTAATGAGACTACTGGTTATCGTGTAGCAAATTACCACTGTAAGTAGAAATTACTGACAACGCCATCATCATCATCGTGCATTCCCTCTTCTCTGCTAAAACATAATACCTAAATATGTGACTTATTTGCTGGGTTGTTAAGATTTCCACAAAAAAGTGTTTTTGTTGGAGAGAGATGGACTGGATGTAGAAGTAAAAATAATCTGGAAGTACGTGCAACAACAGTGGTAGTAGCGGTACAATGACTGACAATATCAAAGTACAAAGTATAAGGATAAAGTATTTTATGTAACTAAATGTTATATTGCGATGTTCTCCACTCCAATCTGTCTCTTGATAGCACTCTTGCAATCTACTTGACTTGTAATTTCATAAAATGCAACGGAGGGAGAGCAATGGTAGGAAATAAGAAGCTAGGGTGAAAAATGAAGAAGAAAGGATCATGGATAAGAGCTGAGAGATGTCGAGGAGGACAAGGTTATAGTGTCAATATATTTTATAATGGGAAGGCTATTTTTAACTGCGCTGTTATTGCAATCTTCTCTCAAAACTTTGTTTTCATGTTTTAATGACTCACAAAGAGTACGATACTTTTAATGTGATTGAGGTTGTTGAAGAGATTAAATATTTTTACTAAATAAAGCACTTTGAGAGAAGATATGTTAATGAAATGTCGTGTTTCTTTTCTGTACTCCAGTTTTAGAAGGAAGTGTAAGAAATGGTCTGATAAAGTAAGAAAATACGCAAAAAGTTAACATTAAATAGGCAAGTGTTAGTTAAGTCGTGGTACAAGTTAATCCTCAAGGATGTATAATCTTAAATTTGTTAGGGGCGCTGTGAGAATAATTCTTGCAAACATACAAAATGTCTGCTGTGTTATGAAAATTGTTAAATTGTATGTATGTGACTGCAACTCAAATTCAACGAACGAACGATGGACGACAATCTAAGATGTTGTATTGACATAAACTAAATACGTAAAAGCTCATTCGGCGTCTGCATGCTTATTGCTTGTGCCTTGATTTTACCCAGTTTTTGCTACCATATCACAATTTGTGGTATATTTAAGAAGCTTAAGAGGGAAACATCAATTTTCGTTTTGTTTCCTAATTTTATAGGTCAACCAACTGTTTGCCTCTAGTTTGTTTCCTACAATTTAATACACTGAACTTCGTATTAAATTTTAATTCAAATCTCCTCTTCTTCCTTGCTTTTGACAAGCTTCATACATTCTTTTATGCTGACGTGAAGAAAATAAGTTGCGAAAATCTTGTCTCTAAAAGTTTTTTCGTGGGATTTAAGGAGGATGATGAAATTAGATGAAATTCTGCTAACAGACAAGATGAATGATTACTGACTTAGGCTTGGGTTGACGGTGGTGGTGAGATTGTTAAAATAAAGTTAGTCGATGAAATGTATAATGTAGGACGACATGGTTTATTCATCATCATAGCTTATAGACGCATATATTATGAAACTAGAAAAGGATAAACAGAACTAGAGCAGTGTAGGCCCGCTTTTCTATTAAAATTGTGCTTTTAACTTTATTTATTTATTTTTTATATTACATCCAGGATATACGTATTGAGCATAAGAGACATACGATACAAACATGCATAAAAATCCCATTAGCTTACCAAAGCTTATGTACTTTATGTACCAAAAAAGATGGTTGCAAGATACCCTACTTTCCCATATATGTAACTCTGACTTTGGAAAAATAGATGCATAATATTCTCCGTTTATCTTTTCCATGTTTTAATAGCTTAAGGAGAAAAGTCTAGGATGTCATGACAGACTAGAAATATGATAGGATTATGGATGACTCAACTGACTAGAAGAAGATTGAGTTTATGATTTTTTTTTTGCAGTCAGTCTCTCCCTCTCTGCATAAACTAGACTAGATCATCCTTCTTTTTCTTCTCGTTTAATCTTTCACCAAAAAGAAATATAAATGGAGACAGATACCAATTTGACTTGTCTACATATATTTTTCATATGTTATAACGATGATGAAGCTAGAATTTTATTGGATAATATATGCATACATGTTTTATCTATCTTCTCTTCTGTTTTTCGTATATAGGACGTCACACCCGAAAACTTCATAAAGGTTCTTCTCGGTGATCAGCAAGGACTCAAAGGGGTTGGATCAGGGAAAGTTCTCCAGAGGTAAAATACACAAACACTACTTACTTTACTTTCACTTTTTTTTACTACTTCTCCAATTCATTTATATCCACTACTCACTTCCTTCTCTCTGCTGCTCCTCCTTCCAATCTCAAAGAGAGGTTGTGATGTCACCAGGAAAAGGGTAAAAGTTTACTGAGGACACACAGTAAACACATAAAATCCGAAAGAGCTAAAAATAAAATACATAATATACGCAACGGTGACAGCTTTCAGTTCTTTCCTTCTTTTATTACGACATCCGTTTTTTATTTTAACTTGTAAAATTCATGAAATAGTATGATATATTTATATATAGTGCTTAGGATTCAATACATTATTTAGCTCTTTAATAGATCTGCCTATTAAAAATATCACTTTCGTCGTTGCTGGATAGAAAAGGACAGAAAACTGATTTTGATACTGTCAAAGTTTTCTCCTTCATGCTTTCTCTACAAATAGTGTCTTGTCGTCGGCAAACGTTGCGACCGAGAAAGTATGCTAGCCTCTTGCTGCGTACGTTTCAAGAATCGAGAACGATTTAAACGTTTATGTGAGCGTTTTCTACTTCATCTGCAGCTATACGTGTGATGCTAGCTTACGTACTTAAAGTAAGTCGTATATAGCTTGCATATGAACTAAAATGTGCTGCCATGCATAAACATTTGCGTGTACACACTTCCAATTTTCTTGTAAAGTAGCCGTACTACGAACTTGTGTGCTATTTCACTGTAAAGCTACAGTTTCTGTGTACATTACTATCCTGGTGCTCTTTGTCCTTCCGCCAGTTCCGCCCATCACCCCCGTTCTTTTAGAACTAGCAAAGTTTATCCGAAATAAGTAAATGCTATGCGTGTATGTGCATGATATAAGCTTACAAAACACACACATCAGTAGACAAGGTTGTTTCTCTGTTTTTGAAAGAATGTGGCAACAGAAACAACTGCTTCAAACGACGACGGAGAGCAACGAAAGGGTTAACTGTAACAGGTATGTATCGTCTGCATTAATAGACTAAACTGTTTTGCGAGCAGGTTTTTGAATTTATTTTTTCCGTCTCAATCTAAAAAAAAACTCGCTCTTTTCTAGGCTAATGGAATTGTTGATTAAATGACTATATGCATGTATTTTTGATCTGAAAACTTTCAAAAACAGTTCTACTGCTTGTCTTTGTATGTTGAGCGGTTGTTGAAGCAGTTTACTTTATGCAGGCTTCCTCAAAAACTTACATCTCGCATTTTTGCCTAGTCACCCCACTAGGTAAAAAAGTAGGTAGTATTATAACAAAAAAGTCAGATCTATTTCGCATTATTTCGAAGGTTTTTCTTTCCAGAATCCTTAAAGGTGACTGAAAAATTTCCGGGTGAAGGATAAAAGGAAAACGAGCATTTTAAAAAGATAAGTGTAGACTACAAGTACAGGGAGGTGTATGGACGAGTACATGGAAGTCATTCGGTTTAGCTTGGTTGGTTGGTTGATTTTGATTCTTGAATGCTTACAGAGAAGATAGGGGAAAGTATATTCATATTCTTCTTTTTACCTATACTGTTTTCGTAATACATGCATGTAGTCTTCTACACGCTTCGTCTGTACCTTCAGCCTTCATCTTTTTTCATTTTGTCTTGATTCACTTGAGTTGTTTCTTCTTACACAAACTTTATTGCATTATTTTGGGGTGGATTTTCTCTATCCTTGTCTGTAAGTTTGTTGCAAAGGGCGAATATTTGAATGTTAAGCGTGCTTTCAGTGTTATATCTATAAAAAGTGCGCATTTATTTACGAATTTGACTCTATGGATAAAGTCAAGATGATGAAAGCAAGATTTTCTCTGGAGAAATTTCCCTTTTTGACTGGACATGTGTTATATTTTTGTTAGCCTCTTAAAAATATAACAGCATTCCTGTTTCTTTCGCAAGAATATTCCCTGCATTCGGTTGTCTACCTCCTTCCTATGCTAGATCTTGATCCACAAAAAAGTTCTTTGATCCATGTTTTTAAAATGTTTCTTGTCTCTCATTCCATGTATTTGACTTGTTTAGTGGACCAGATGATCACGTTTTTATTAATTTTGTTGACCACGGAGCTCCAGGTTTGGTAGCTTTCCCAAGCTCGGAACTTCATGCGCGGGACCTGGAAAAGACATTGACAAAAATGTACAAGCAAAAGAAGTATGGAAAGGTAAGAAACAAGATCATTATTTTTCTAGAAAATACAGCACAGTATGCAGGTACATGCAGGAGGGCCACGATATGTGAATATTTTTACTGATGCTCTTTCCCAATTTCACAGACTCTCATGCGCTAATGGAGTGAGAGTTGAAAAGAGAAAGTAAATATAAGTAAACAAATGCATCGATATTCTCATAAATCATCCATAAACCGGCAAAAGTTATTACAATCTTGGTATTTCTGAATATAACCTGAAGATATATACGGTGGTAGAATTTGTATATAAGAATATCTTGCGGAAATTCAAAGAAAAGTAAAACAAGTCAACTGGAAAAGGTACAGTTTAGGGAGCAACTTTTTTATTTCTATGAACCCCTTGCATGAACCTCATTACTCACAGCCACAACGGATACCTCAATATGTAAAGGCAAGGACATCATGGCTGATCTAGATGCAAAACTTACAGAAAACATTCTTACCTAAGCCTTAATGATATCGTTGCATCATACTAAATGAACAACCCCTTTTAATAATATACTATTTTTCCATAGTGGGATTTTATATTTTTTAAAGTTCATCTCTTCCTCCAAAACTCAAAAAAGTTTTTCTCTATACGACAAAAAGTCAACTACGAAGAAAACGCAAAAATATAATATGTGTGCCACTGCTTCGATGCGGTTAGTGAGCATGTGTTTACTTGTGTGTATTTTAAAAAGAAAACTTGTCGAACATTTCCCATAACTGGGGAGTGAGCGACAACATTTTTGTAAACATTCACACATATTTTCTCTGAACTCTCTCTTCATTTTCTCCACTTGTGTTTTCTTCTTCCTTTTCCCATGATGTGCAATTTTTGAGCACGGAGAAAGGAACATGTTTTTTACCCACAAACCAAACATCTGGAAAAAGTACATAAAAATAAAGTAAAGAGAGAAAGTGTGAGAAAGGAAGAGAGAAAAACTAAGTCAAAGTTTATTTTTTCATACACGTTTAGGGCAAAAGTTATTTGAGCATATTAAGATGATTCCACTTGAAAACATTGTTATATAGTATATCTTAAAGATACACATAAAATGTATGTATAGTCGTTTGTTATTATAAATGAGTTTGGCGAAATGAGAAAAACTA
>JAQIXW010005222.1:0-10663 GCA_034700685.1 Willowsia buskii | reverse complement strand
TCTGATCTTTTGTTGACTTCTTATCACTGATTTGAAAAACATTCATGGCTTCAGATTCCTCTCGATCCACACTGCTAGTTGGTTCACCTTCTCCACTTTTTGAACACTTTTTCATTGAATTTTCAAACTGTTCAATTTGAGCAGATGACTTCTTAGCCATTTTGGTAGCCGACTTAGCTATAATTTCAAGCAGCAGACCAATGAAGCCAATGAGAAGTACCACCAGTAGTATTACCACAGCGGCAAACACACTCTCAGATCCGATTTTACCACCTGTTATTACAACATTATGATTTGGATTTCCAAGTGACAATCCCTCATCATACCTTTTTGCCGCCAGTGCCCATTCTTCCCATTTGTTTATGAGCCTATTTTCGACAATTCTCTGGTACGTTTCAAACAACCACACGCGATTCAAAGTGTAAACCTCTCTGTAAGCTTCTGACTTTTTAAATACTTCCAGTAAAACATTACATTCTGCATCCTGTCTGAAGAGCTCGTCTGCGATTTTCGTTTTTAAACGTTGCGCATATGCTTGAGCGTCGTTTTCCACTATCCTGGCGTACATCTTTGAAGCAAGGCTTGCCTCCTCCATGACATTCTCAATAGGTTTGTCAAGAATGTGGAAACTGTTGTCAAGGACATCAAGCAGGCCCTTCTCTTTGAAAAGGCTGTAATATTTCTCAACTGGATTTTCTGGAAAATAATGTGGCCACATTATTTTATATCCAAACCCAAGCATTTCTCGCATGGACCGCAATACTTCGGGGGGATCCGGAGCGGTGACGAGACTTAGAATCTCAGTGCCGTTGATCCTCGAGACTAGCATTCCCACCAGCCTGAGAATTATGAGTAGTTTCACATGAAAAATGTGTTTCGAGCAAGCTGCTCCAACAAATTCCTCATACAAATCTAGACAGACGTGAGCATCGAAGAAACGAAATCTCCCCCAGCATTCAAGAAATGCTAACGTTAGAATTGCGGCCAAGCAGATCCCCCAAATGTCCAAGCTGAATGGATTTGTCCAGGTTGAAAATCGAACTTCGTAAGTGGCATTTTGAACGACGCAATAGACGAGTTGCTCATAAGAGAAATGACTGAACTGGAGTCCACTCAACCGATAGAATTGGGAATAGTGGGAATGAAGGTGCTTACTAAATAATGTATCAGCAATCAGATATTGACCGGTTTCCGTCGTATCTGCAACTTCCCATATGGCTGGATCATTTTCATTCATAAGATTAAGGGTGATGTTGTGGACGAAGTGTAGCAGAATTGAGGACATTAGCTCGGGGTTGCAGTACCGGAATTCTTTTTTCTGAAGCAGATCCCAGCACGCTAACAAATTTTGAGCGTACTTCTTGAAGTAGTCGGAATACCAGACGCGTTGGATGACATCCACTTTTCTTTGGTTCCCATAACGAAACAGTTGTCGATGCAGCACCAAGGGATTCTGAATCGAGATGATGAAGCGGTCATCTACATTTCCAGTGTTGGATTCCTGGTTGCAATACTCATTGCATAGAACCGTGTATTTTATGATCAACTTTTCGTCCGCTCTGAACGGAAAGAGAAGTAATTTTGTTGAAGGCCAGTTGAGTTGTTTGCGGGAGAAATAGTTTTCCTCGATGATTGCATTATTATGAAAGATGCGACTTGTTGTTGCGATGAACATTGTGGACGGCTGCATTCCAAACTTGACAAACTGGTCAATATTCCCGTTTTCACTTTTGATGATCGTGAGAAATGGTTGCCCGAACTTGTACGGAAAGTTGTGCTCTACATTGAAGTGCACATTCTGATTAAGTAGCATATAGCGAGACCGGGGTAGGTAAAAGTTGCAGTCCTGTAAGTCGAATGAGACGAACAAGATGTCCTGATTGTTTGAACCCAATGCATTTACAATTGTCTGCAGAGTTCTCCGGAAAACTGAGATCTTGCAAACACTTTCACAATTTGTTTGTGTTGCAATGGAAACAAGGATAATTAATAGAAGTTGGGAATTCATGGTTTCCAAATTGTACCGGGTGGACTTCGTTAAGTGTAACTATAGTATTAAGTCATTTTATATGGAAAATTCAATACAATCAAGAGGAATCAAGTTTCATAGCCCCGTAACACTTGTTTGACACTAGTATTAGAAAAGAACGTCTTATTTCAATTTAAATAAAGATATATTTCGTTCCTGCAAAAATATGTAGTTATTTTGTCATGACGAAGTGTGTTTGATCAATGCTAACAACTGCGTATACCACATTGAAAAGCATTTTGTAAATCCAATTTAACAATGATCAAACGAATAATATGATTAGAAATAATTGTGTTGAAATATTGCTTGATACAGAATTCCTTGTGCTATAAAGTAAGCGCAAGGCATGCGATGGATGGACTTTTACATATTATGTGCCAGGTGTAAAGCATATTCATTAACATTTTTTGCAACATTAAAAAACCTTTTGCATTACCTAAATTAGTAAATCCAGTTACACCCGCCAGAGACTCAAAGGTGATATACGTTCATTCACGGAAGCGATCTCCGAGCTACCCAATGGTATGAGTTGTCTGTGTCGTGACGAATTTTGGAAAACATCCTATTTCTAGTATTTAATTACAAAATTTACTCCTTGTTGTGTTGAACTATCCAAACACAAATTTTCGTTGGAATGATAGGAAATACATACACCAAATCAATATAAGCTGCTGGGCTCAAATTTGGAAATTCATTGAAGATCAGGAAATGTCACTTGCAACTTTACTCATCTTTAGCAGATTCACTATTGCTCCCTGTTTATTGGTTGTGCTAAGACATAAATGCTAAGACACGTAGACTAAGGGGCCAATATTTTTTCAATTTGATTGTCTCACAGGTTGGCTTTCAGTTCTTTTGGCTTCTCAAAACAATTTACAGAGGCACGCCATCTTAAAATTGCCTTTTAGCTCGCAAACAAAATCACAATTATGCCAGCAATGTGTCATAACACCACCACATACTATCGATTGACTCTGGCTTTTAAGAAAAAATAATTATTATTCTACTATATTTCTTACAACAATTACACAGTGGAAAAATCCAAATTGTATTTATCTGTAGTTGGCAACTGTGTAAGATTTTACATAAAAGTAACAATATAACGATAAAATTTTAGCGTGAGTTGCACAGCTTGATTTATTTGGAAACTGCTTTTTTTCTTGATGAATGATTGGAAACGGAGTGCATGGATGACATTTTGAAACAGAAACTGCTTTTTTTCTTAATGAAAGTGGTGAAAAAATAGCTCAAATTTGTGAGAGTTGTCGTTTACTATGCAGACAAGAGACTTTCTCCAGAGGCAATAATTTTGCAGTGTTCGGTTGCATCAACTTGTTTGAGCAAATGTGTAGCTAATAAAAAATTAACCGTATTCCTGTTGATGTAAATAAAATTCTCGCTTTTGTTATGACTGTTTGGAAACTCATTTATTCAACCACTTTAAGCAGAAGCTCCCCTGATATTTGTTTTCAATTTGAGATCTTAAAGCTAAAGTATAAATTTGATAAGCTGAATTCCTAACGCAATGGCAATGTGTGCTTATTTTTAAAGATAAAATATAAGTGAAATAAAAGCTTTACAATATATGCTTACTGTTATAAAAACCAATCGTTGTCTAACAAAAAATACAGCAATAATTGTGTGAGCAAATTCAGCTCTGAAAGACAGTCCTGTATATTACACTCAGCCTATCTATTTCTGAGAAGATTGTAGGGTTTCTAATTTTTTAGAGAATAAATTGAGATACTATATATTTGTATAGTAAGTAGTAGTCTGAAATAAATCATTCGGAGGAAGCAATGGTTATTGTAACCGTACAAGTAAACCAGTTGCTATGTGTCTGTCCAGCAAGGCAAAGCAAACGCTCAAATGACGCACACTAAGTGATAATATTTTTTCCATTTCTCGATCTCATCCTGATAAGCTTAATTAGTTTTGCCGATGTTCATAGCAAAGTAATTAAAGCAAGCACGACATTAGTTAGCTACGTACTAGCTTGCTAGACAAATTGCAATTAAAGGATAGCAATATATTTCGTATTATTTCGCATTAGCTTTTAATTTCCCTAAAATCCGAAAATATCTATTAAAAATTTTGAGAAATGATTCAAAAGATTAAGCAGCAGCGCGTCTCCTTGGTCACGCCTCCTTCTCAGATGTTATAATGAAATAGCTAAAGATTGTTAGGGAAAGTTGCTATCTATATCAATTATTTTTTAAAGTTTGCATTCAACTTAATTTTCATACAATTTTGATATATTTCAATATGTTTGCGTTTGAAATATTTAAAAGCGTAAAAACGTTTTTGGCATTAATAAACGTTTTGATCCCGCCACGTTTAAAGTTGGCGCATATCGTGGTAGTAGCGTCCTCCTCTTCTGAAGAACACGGGTTTCCATAATTTCTGAAAGTCCACTGTTAACTGCGTTTTTCATGAAATTTAAAATATAAAGTATTTCACTATTTTGGTTTTAGAAATTTAATTTTTTTTAACTAGTTGGGGTTTTATAAATCATCTTGTTTAGAAGCTGTGTACATGTTGTTTACGTAAAAAGCGAATATATAATGCTCATAATAAATTCAAATTATGTTTTTTCGACTTTGCATTTACATACATGATTAGATAAAAGGCTGGCTTGTCTCTAATTATTTTTTGGTTATCAGTAAAAAAACAAGTAGACACATAATCAAAACTTGCTTTTAATTTACAAATGAATTAACTGAAGAATAATCAATTTTGGTTTAGTAATCTGTTTTTTAAATCGATCAGCAAAACTTCATATCTTTCGACTATAACTTTGTCTCCGAAGCATCTTTCAAAATATCGATTTGCTTTATGCCATCTTAAGATTCAGACATTTCAAAAAATTCTTCTTATTTTGAGTGAAGTCAACATGTTGACAACTGTCAAATTTTAAATAAATTTAGTTTTGAGATTACTGCTTTAATGTATTTTAAATAAGTACCAATATTTATTTAGATAACCTAGAAACCGACAGAGATGCTATGATTAATTATGAATGTAATTAATACATATAGTGATGTGATTACAAGTAAACAACATATTATAAATTTTGAATTGAGTGGACTATATCATTAACTTATATTAATTTTCATTGTAATTCTGATATGCAGCATCGATACTACAATTAAAGTTCTTAATCGTTTAACATATTTAAATTAAATCAATAAGATATATACTTCGTGCTATTCTTCATCACAAAAGCCGTGACTACTTTCCGCTTTGCCGCTTAGCTCGAAACCACTCCAAAATCTACCGTTAATAAATGCACTCAATTGACATACTTACAAACAATAAACATTAACTAACGTAGCGACTATATATTTCCCAGCAACAAGTATATATTTTGTATTTGAAATCTTATTCATTACATCGAGCTAATAATTGTATGATTTAAACTTACGATTAGTATATACATATTGGTTTTTTGTAATATTTTTTTAAATTTAATTTGCTCAGCTATTTTTGCTTATATATTTAACAAATTGGAATATTCGAATATTTTTAACAACGATAATCTGCTTTATCACAAAAGTGTGCTTTCCTAAATTATAAAACAAAAGCATCAGCTATTCACAAGGTTTGTGTACTACATTCTAGCTATTTCCTCATACTTAAACTGCTTGCGATGCAATACTTTTGACTTCTATAAGTCGGAGGATGTTGCGGGAGATGAAACATACCTCCAATATCTATGTTTGAACTTCAAATTTGCGATTTACAGTTTAAATGGAGCTGTTTCAATTTCTTGAAATTTGCCTTTTAATTCATTTGACTTCAAGTTATCCTGACCTTCTGTTGAGTTGCTCTCATGAATTTAAAAAGTGTTCATAACTTCATAATCCTCTCGATTCCTACAAATATTTGTCTCATCTTCTCCACTTTTTGAAGATTCCTTCAAATTTTCAAACTGCTCATTTTGAACACGCGACTTCATAGCCATTTGGGCAGCCGGCTTTGCTCTGATCTCAAGCAACAGAAAGATGAAGCCAATGAGAAGTACCATCAGTTGTAATACCCCAACCGCGAGCACACTCTCAATTTCGATTTTGTCCCCTGGAATTGCTTTATTTGGATTTGGGTTTTCAAGTGACAATTCGTTATAATATCTTTTCGCCTCCAGAGCCCATTCTTCCCATTTGTTTATGAGTCCATTTTCCACAGTTTTCTCGTAAGTCTCAAACAACCACACCCGATTCATCGTGTAAACCTCCCTGTAAATTTCTGTTTTTTCCATTATTTCTGGCAAAACATAGCACTCTGCATCTTGCCTGAAGAGCTCGTTTGCGATTGTAGTTTTTAAAAGTTGTGCGTATGCTTGAACGTCGTTGTCCATTTCCTTGGCGCACTGTTTTGTGGCAAGGCTTGCCAATTCCGTAAGATCGATAGATTTGTTAAGAATGTGGAAACTATTGTTAAGAACATCAAGCAGATGCTTTTCTTCGAAAAGCTTGTAATACATCTCAAATGGGCTTCTCTGATAATAAAGTGGCCATACTATTTTGTATCCAAACATCAGCATTTCTCGCAAAGACGAAAATAATTTGGGTGGATCCGGAATGGTAAGGAGACTTGTAATCTCGTTTCCGTACACGTTCCAAACCAGCATTCCCGCCAGACTGAGAATTAAGAAAAGTTTGTCATGAAAAATGTATTTGGGGAAAGCCGCTCCGATGAATTCGCCGAACACACCTAGACATGCGTGAGCATCAAAAAGACGATTTCTCATCGAGGATTCAATAATCGTAAACGTTAGAATTGTGACAAAGCATATTCCCCAAACTTCTAAGCTGAATGGATTCGTCCAGGTGGAAAAACGAATCCCAAATGTGAGCTTTTGAAGCTTACCTTTGTTCATTACACAATACACGAGTTGGTAAATTTTTAATTGATTGAACTGAAGCCCACTTAATCTATAAAATTGGGAATATTGGGAATGTACACGCTCGTTGAAGAATGCATTACTAATCAGATACTGACCGGTTTCCTTGTCACCTGAAATCTTCTTTGTAGTTGGATGATACTCATCCATGAGATTAATGGTGATGTTGTGGTAGAAGTGTAGCAGAATTGATGACATTAGGTCGGGGTTGCAGTACCGGAATACTTTTTTATGAAGCAGATACCAGCACGCCAACAAATTGCGAGAAAAATATTTGAAATATTTGGGATACCACACGTATTGGATGACGTCCACTTTTCTTTGGTTCCCAAGTCGAAAAAGTTTTCGATGCAGCAGCACGGGATTCAACATCGAGATGATGAGACCTTCGTCTGCATTTTTTATGTTGGATTCTTTATGGCAATATTCATTGCATACAACTACGTATTTTAGGTTCGCGTCTGATTTGAAAGGAAATAGAACTACTTTAGTTGAAGGCCAGTTGATTTGTCTGATTGAGAATGGGATTGCAAACGATATAATTCCACCTTGATAGAAAACTCGACTCGTTGTTGCAATGAATATTGTGGACGGCTGCATTCCAAACCTAACAAACTGGTCAACATTCCCATTTTCACTTTTGATGATGGTGAGAAATGGTTGCCTATGTTTAGAAGGAAAGCTGCACTTAAAACTGACGTTTACATAGGTATTCAGTAGCATGTAGCGAGAAATATTTAGGGAAAAGTCGCAGTCCTGCAAGTCGAAAGAGACGAAAACAAAGTCATGATTGCCCGAACCCAACGTAACAATTATTGTCTCCAGAGTTCTTCTGAAAACGGAGATTTCGCAAACACTTTTAGAATCTGTAAGTCTTGTACTGAGAACAAGGATACTTAGTACAAGCCGGATATTCATGGTTTTTAGGTCTTACGCAATAGTAAAATCTATCAAGGTGTAAGCTTATTCAAGGAAACCCGAATCGAGCAAAAAGGAAATGTAAATGTTCCGTCTCTACTTGTCAATTCGTTCTGCTGAATACATCTTGGCAGTAAAATATTACCTGATATGGTATATTATGTATGGTTATAAAAATTGGGTCATTTAGTCGCTGGCAAATGTATGCTACGTAATACTTTATGTGCTTGAGAATGGATATTGTATTTAGTGCTCCTAAATAAGCGAGTACGCCGTATTTTTTGCTTGTTAAAGATACTTCATTTAACGAATTCCAGCCCCACAAGTGGTCTTGTGGAAGGAGTGAGATAAGTTCTTATTAGGAGAAACAGAATGTGTCGACGAGAGTGTCTCTCGCGCTGTATGAATTTTAGATGGAAAATTAGGAACACGTCAAGATGTTTACCTATGATCACTTCTATGCATGTGGATAAATTTTTCATATACAATACAATGTATATATGTCCTAATTTGACATTTATCTAATTATTTTAAATGTAGCCCAGGAATTTCATTTACGAATATTTGTTCACCGACATAAATTAAAGTGTTTTGTAAATAGAAAGGCGCAATTCGAAAAATATTCTTAACAACACAGGAAATACCAATTAAACAACTAAAGTTGTTTTGACAATGCGATGTAGTTATCTTTATTTGCGTAGTTGACAGTTAAACAAATATGACACGAACATTTTTCTTTACTTTTCAAAATTTGGATAAAAATATTATTTTTTACTAATAATACTTAATTTTTGAAAATATTTTTTCCATAACAATATATTTTTCTGTTAATTTTCACCACTACAACTTTTCACGGGAACAATCTTCGTTTCTTGGTTGGGCTTAGAGATGATAGGAAAAACGCTTTACGCCGAATTCTTGAATTTTCAATAGAGCAAATCAGTGATATAATTGAAGCAAAACTTTTTTTGCTTAATTTATAACTTTGTCGATTCCACATAGCACATAATTTCCCAAAAGCCTTGTATTGTATTGATTGTAAAGATGATCTATACATTTAAAACCGGTATTGATATGCAATATTCGCCCGTTCATCCTATTTTGTTAACAGTTCACTTTCAACACATATTCTAGTCAGGTGGTTAGACAAAATAAAACATTTGAATGATTCTATTCCAGGTTTTCTTAAAGTATTGCCATCCACACGAACGACTTGAGGGTAAGCATTGCCCTCAAGATATATTGATATATATATATGCTGTTTCTAACCAAATATTTTGATAGCTTCGTTTCACTCCGGTGATGATTAAAGCTTATGAAACCTGTATTAAGTACTAAGAATGCTGTTCAATCTTTTCCTTCTCAACCCATTATAATGTTCATCTCAAAAGCTATTCTTGTATTCTTCCCACATGATTTTATACATTGCATCTAATATACTTGATATTGTCATAAACGGTTTCGGCACATTTGGAACTGTAAGCAAACTTGTGATTCCTTTTCCCAAAACCAAGAGATAAACAACCGGACAAACCGTAAAAGTAAAACTGACGATACACAAAACTGTACAACTGTACAATTGAAAGTTGCAGAGAAAAACTCTTATTTTTTGGGAATTTTCATGCACTATGAAGACTTGAAACTTGAGACGTTCTCTTGAAGCCTGATTTTTCCTTGTTTTGTCACATGAACTAATCAAGGCGAAAGAATAGGAACTAATGTCGCAACCGTATACAAGTTGAAGAAAATGGGTTTACACTTAGGTAGTCCTGAATATAAGTCCTGCAAAAAGATATATCACGAAAAGTGTGAACTGATATGTTTAAAAACAAGTGTGAAAAATCCACTAGCCTAATCATAGGTAGAAAACATTTTCTGCTAAATTTTAGTCTAGATACTGTGAATCTGATATTAGTATATGTGAAATATTATGCGCAAAGTCTATGCCAGCTAATTATGATAGCAAATTTCACACCACAAGTTATTTTAACACACGACAAGTTTTGCAAGATCCCTACACGCAGTTTTGACTGTTATCAAGTTCCAAATAAGTTAGGCATTATGATGTGTTCGTTTTTTGTGTTTATAAGTGCTTGTATTTATTGTTTGATATCTTATAAATTACGCAAGGATAATAAGGATAAGGATTCTTGTGAACATAAAACATTACAGAGATGTGTCCTAGGTTAGGTTCACATCATTTTATAAATTAAAAATACATTTCGCCATTTTAATACTGAAATATCGATACCAAACTTGGTGTAAAGCTTAATTTGTGCAAACATTGTGTAAATTTCATAACGACAAATATTTTTCTGCTAATTTACACCACTTCGACTTTTCACGTTCATAGGTAGTCTTAGCTTTTTGTTGTTGCTTAGATGTGCTACGAAACTGAAACAGGAGATGGAAAAGAAAATGTTTACATCAACCTTCATTTTTTTGAATATAGAGCCAATGATGAATCAATACAATACCATTAGCACAAGTGACATTTAATATCTATACATATTCTATATCCACTAACAACTTTTAACGTTCAGATTAATAATTTTAAAAATATATTCTTAGGATTTTCTGTGCATATTTTTTTCGTTTTAGTTACGCTGGTAGTTTTTTGGTCGGTCGTGCCAATTTCACGAAACCAACTCCAAAAATTAAGAATAGACTGACTCTCAATTACGTATTAAACTTAACTTCTAACGCTACACTAATTGTTTACAATTATTACTTGATTATCCTGCAGTATATCATTTGGAAATTTGGATGTGGTTTGCAATAAATCGAAATTTTTGAACATTTAGTTCAGCTTA
>JAQIXW010005221.1:0-10664 GCA_034700685.1 Willowsia buskii | reverse complement strand
GTTACTTCTTCTGTGTAATTGAAGCATAAATAATTTTTGTGCTTTGCATTTATAAATTTGCCCAATAATTGCCGAAATAAACGTTTCAAAATCAAAATGTTCGTTTCGTTTGTTATGTAATTGAAGAAATGAGCCTGTAAGTGATAATTTCTCATGGATATTTACGAGTTACATGGAATCATGCATTTTGCAAGGTTTTTCTCTGAAATTATGGCATAAATAATTCGTCTTGCTTTGCATTGGTAAAGTTGCTTAATTAAGCCTCAAAATCAACAGGTATTGCAAAATGATTCATTCGAAGACATTGCACCATTCAAAATATCTATCTTTTGAAATTCCAGAGTTTATTTAAAAATTTGTAGCTGCACTCCAGTACTTGAAAATAGTTTCTAAAGCTCGTGAATCTTTATTTGAAATATTTTTTTAAATTGTTATTGGACTTATTTCTGGTGTTCTTTGCATACTTTAACGCTAACACTAATAAATTGCAAAATTAGAAGGAGTTTTTCATTGGTAGATTGAACATCTGTCGGAGTGCAAATATTGTAATCGAAGTCGAAGGTAATTATCTTGAGTATTCATTCATTCGTGGACATTCAATATTACTATGACCTTATGTTCCCCACTTATGCATTCAAAACATTTGCAACAAACCGCAATGCATACAGTATACTTCATGCTGGAATGAAAAATTCCGTGGTGAAAAAGTAGAAGTGATTGTCTTTGTGCTTGAAAAAATTGTAGCATTGTCAGAGATTGACAGATTTTTTTCGTATGAAGTAGTACCATTAAAGTTCATTTTGTCTCATGATATTTATCATTCCACTATCTGAAAATGTCATTTGAACAATTTATATGAGAAAAAGAAACAGTGCATATCCAAGAAATTGTAGTTGACAAGATGCTTATAGGTTGAATTAAGATGGATCCGCAAGCAAAATGATCAATATAAAAGTTTTAGTCATACATACTACTATTTAAATATTCAATAATGGCACGTACATTAACAAACCAATTTACAAACTACACCAAATCCTTAAGTGGCTAGCTCGCGTTAGTGTTAGATTTTCGAAAACAGTAGATATGAGCATATTTAGTAATTAATGAATCAAATATTCTAAAAGGATATATTGTGGCTGGCGATCACATGGGTTTGGTTTCTAAATTTGATTTGGGACAATAGACTATTAATCAATCTTTTGAATTCTGCATTCAAATTGCTGAAAAATGTTTATTTGGAACGTACAACGACGGAACTAAAAGATAATAGTAACAGATCTTTAAAGGCTCCTGGTGGTAGCGAATATTAACTTGTAATTGGATAATTTAGGCATCGAACTAATATGAAGACTATTTAAATGATGTCCGAAATTTTTACTATGATTTATTCACACAAAATATTATAAGTGAGTTTAGACTTATCGCTTCCCCACAAAGCAAGGTATGAGATGAAAACGTTACCCTTTTTGTTATTTTACTTGCAATACAGATTCTCACCCTGGATTGACATCGCGACTGAATTGTTAGGTGTTCAAATCGATTGAAATATTTTTATTTCGACTACAGCTTTCCTAATTCAGAAACAAAATTATGGCGTGCACTGTAGAACTAACTATATTAAACCTGCTATTTCTGGGCCTTGTTGTGGTGATGCTTAAAAAATTGCTTAATTTATTCCTAAAATGTCGAACAAATAAAATGTCGCAAAGTTTTAATTGCAAATAAAGTTTGAAGACTGTATTAGCAGATATGGCGCTCGATTAGCTCCTGTGGATAATATGCCGTGTATTTATGAAGGATTATTACGTATTATATAATATTTACTATTAGTATATGGCAAATGACAAATATTCTTTTACTGATCGCAAATTGTAATTTTTTGCAGCGCTGCTTGTGAACCTGATCACTTCCAAATCAATCTGTACAGAGAAATACGCAAAGTGGGGAGAACATCTTAGGAAATGCATTTGCAACAATGATTTTTCAACAGGTTCCGATTCTGAAATAAATCTTTATGATTTATCTCTCCTTTAACATATTTTTCACATGCATGGCTTTCGCTTGCATTTCAAGTACCACATTTACCAAAATGCTTTTTGCATAAACCTTTTCTGATGCACACGCACAACACATTTAAAAAAAATATTTTCTGACATTTGTGATCCCCAGTACTAACAATTGCGGGATTCTTTACCCAGTTCATACAGAGTTCTTTTCCAGTTTTTCTGGTGCCGTAGGCGAAATCTTTATGAATGAATGATATCTAAACCATGTTGGCATCATACTTAAGCTTATATAAAAGATAGTGTGCAACAGAATATTTAAATATACAAACATATCAGTATTCCCTTTACTGTTTAAATTCTTTAAACCCATGATTATGTCTAGATAACGCTATAACTATGCAAGCTTTTATTGCATATATGCACGATGAGGAAATGAGTCCGAATGAATATTCAAGTGTTCCATATTTCCTATAAATATAAAAAATTAGCAGTCTTCTCACACCGTTTTGTGCGATTAGAAGGATGTTTAAGTAAGAAATTGTCAGAAACATTTAAATTTTATTTGAATTCGGTTTAAAAATTCAAAAATAAAATTATTGCCGGGCATTGGGCAGTATTGATTATTAAACTTGGTATTTCAGGGGTTGTTGTGGTGGCATTTAAAAAACTACTTCACTTATTGCAATATCACACGGATAAAATACTGTAAAACTATAACAACGAAATTTTTATTTTATATTGTTGCCAAAGTGGTAATGAAGTAGATTATTAACTCCGTTAGAATTTATTTATGAAATAAATTTATAGGGAAATATGACAGCTGACCAAAACACCAAGTTTTGTTCCGCAAAGTCTGGCGTGGGAAAATCATTCAATCTAACCATTCCCTCCAAAACAAGAGACTTATCTGCGAATGGCCAAAACTCCATATGTGGTAAAAGTAAATTTTTCGTTGTAAAAAACACGTCTACCATTTACTCAGAAATTTTGCCATATGAAATGGGAATTTTTATTGTTGTTTAATGTATGTTGCTGGAGACCAAACCCTCTAGGAGGAAATTAGAAACTGCCTTGGATAATATAGAATGGGATGGAACTCATGTGGCACACTCGCATTTACGTAAACATGTAAGCATGCAATAGTTATATTCGTTAAATAACCTGAAACATAAATTTAATCTGATTGAAAACGGCATTCATCTTTTCCCTAAGGATCGGCAAAAATTATTCCTTAGAAATTGGAGTAGTAAATCCTAATCTTAAATATCTCACTCTTCAAATGGACTATTTCATTGGCCGTCAGTAACCTGTGGATGGATTACCTTCACAAATTGATTTAATTAAAGTTCAAGATGTTCGTATCAATTAGGGAAGAAATGCTACGATCAATCAACCTCCTTGTGAGCTTTTTTGTTGTAGGTGTCAATACTATTTTCCTTTCTGTTGTTAGCGTTTATTTTTTATTGAAACTTGTATTGGACTTGTTTAAAGCGTTTTTGTGTAGTGCGACGCCGAGACTAATTGACTGTTTAATTCTGTGATTTTATCATCTAAGAGATACCATGGGCTTTTGAATGGAAGTTTAAATTTCAAATGAAAAAAGCAAAGTTAGCGTGGGTCAACCGTTGATCTGGGCTTGACATTTAAATCAGCCAACTCTATATGTAATACTCGTCTGTTCTCAAGTGTAAATTTCCATGATGGATACGATATAATGTTCTGTAATATACATAAACTCTGAAGCATCAGTGTAGGATCGATTGTCACTCAAAATCAGTACTTTCCGGATTTTTATTTCTCATCTGTTCATAATCACAGGGTTCACTATGTTATCTGTTAACCAAATGTATATTTGCTTTAGACATCATAATTCTTAGCCAAAATGTTGTGGTGGCAGTCATGCTCTCTAGTTGAAAAAGGGGTATTCACAAAGTTGAAGCCACTACTCATTTATATAAAATCATGGAACATATTATAATTCATATTGTGTGTATAGCAAAGCAGAAAAATGGAAGACAGCGTAGTAGCGACTTGCATTGTATGATAAGCTATTACAGTCTACTGAAGCGAGATGACAAGGCTTTCAGACTTTAACCTCATTTAAGTAGAGTTTGCTACGTAAGTTATCCTTCTAGTAAATGGGCGTAATCTTTATAGTCATCATTTTGACTACATATTTGTCCATTGAAAGGATCAAGGGTTCGCTACTTGCGATTTCAAAATATCATTGTATTAGTTTGTGTATTAAAATCAATACAAACTGAAGAGATGTATTCGAATACTTTGTATAAATACTAACCACAAACAATAATCCTCACCGTTTTTAGATTAAGGTTTTTGTTAATTTCTTTGGTATAGTACAACGCCAGAGCTAGAGACAATGAAATGAGGAGCTTCCACTCTAGACGAAGAATAATTTTCGATTTTTCAGTTAAGCTAAACGTAAACTTAAAGCAAGTATAGATTAGTTAAACATGCTTTTAGGTCCCCCCTTTATGCGTACATACTGTGAGCTGACCCGTAGCAGTGGTTCATTCAGCCAATGATCAGAACTTTTACTGTGTATGTGTCGCGACTTCGTAATTTTTACAAATTTTCATCATGATGGTTTTTTCATTGGAATCAACATAGTTGTTGTAATTATACATTTACGAGCAATTACTGTACTAATCATATTTTTAATTTTAAGTGAAATTGTTCATAACAAAGTTGCTACATGTGAACGGCACCATAAAATACGCTAAAACGTAGTAATTATATTAAACACGAATATTGAGAACTGAATTAATTTAACGGCTCTAATGCATCAAGATAACGCTATTGGCTACATGCAACCGTCAGGTAATGTTTTCAATATTATGCTTGATGTAAAACTATCGATAATCATGTTTTTTTTTAATAAGATGTGGTTCATTTCTAACCATGAGCCCAGTTAAGTAAAAAGACAAAGCAGATGATCCTTTCAGTTACGATTGTTCCATTTCTTGAAATAGTCTCTCAATCTATCCCCGCATTACCAAGCAAGCGTTCGGTTTCTGTTTCCTTAATTTTATATCGTTTTTATTTCTCCAAGGATCGTCAACTATTCAATTTAATTTTCAAATAGAATATGATGCTTCATCAGGATCAGGAAGAAGATCCATCTTGATATTTCAGAAACCGAAAAAAGTTCAGAATTGTCGCAAAAATATTCTGAATGCTATAAATGAATAAATGTAGATAATTTTGATATTTACTTTTTCATTCCTTACAGACTGAGGTTTCACACCATCAACTTAACTATCTCATCCTTCAAATGCACGATACCACTTTTCGTATTTACGCTGCGGATAAACCACCTTCTAAAAATGATTTGAATTAAGCTGAAAAGGTTCGTATCGATTATTGAAACAATGATGCGGTCAAGATGTCGGAAAACCAAGAAAAGAAAACAATTTGGGGTATTTTGACACTGTAATCTTAATATACTCTGAATCAACCGTTTCATATAGTCTGCTGGAACGCTGAGGCTGATATTAAAATACGCTGAGGGAAGGAATCCCAAGCTAGCTATCAACGACTACATCGTTGAAGTGTATTTAAAACAAGAAATTTTCTTTGCATAGCACAACGACGACTCAAATAAATTATAACTCAGCGGGATTTACAGTGGTGCTAGATATTTCTAATTAAGATTTGTGGAAAGTTTCATAACAAATAGGCTTAAAGTAGTTTGCATTAGTTGTTGCTAGTGTTTTCCTTACTCTTAAAGAAAAATCTTTCTGAAATCGACCTTTAAATAGCTTTAGAAAGCAAGCTTTTAAAGTAGGCTAAGGAATGTCTATGCGCTTCTGGGTATACAAAGTGACCTTACTTTTCCCGTTTATGTACATAAGACATTTTCAGCAACCCACATTACCCACTGCATGAACTCCTTCCTATGCACAGGACAGAAAAATCTATGTTTTCTCTGACATGTGTTTCCAATGCACAGCTCTAATAAATGTAGGAAAATATTTTTCAGCTCATTTTTTTACTTGATTCTTTCTGGTATTGCCAGTAAAACCTTTGTGAATGAATAATACCTAAGTAAACTACGTTGGTATTATATTTAAGTTTATATGACAGATCATCCCATCTCCATTTGTGCATTGAATTTTTTTAGCAATTAATGTATATTTTTCTGTAAACTAAACTTAAGAGAAATAAAAATATAATCTTATTGAAAACGACAGAAAATTCTCAACCAATTTAAACATGAAAACGAATGATAATGACAATTGGGTACATCAGGAGCATGCAGGGTTATGTTTGAAGAACATTACTTCTGGAAAGCTTAGAAAAAGTGGGATATCAAATAAAAATTAAAGATTAGTCCTAAGATTTTTCTTGTTTGCATAGGGGCCTTTCACAGTGCAGAGTTGTAGAAAACAGCTCTGCTTTCACTCATGTCTTAAAACTGCCAACAGTTTTCAAGTAGAACTTGTCACTCTTAAATACAGAGCTCGGAAGAGGTTGAAAGCTATTGGAATTGGATTGCGCACACAAATTGTCACAGAAAATGAAGAAAAGTTATTTGGTATAGAGTTTTTATCTAACTAAAAATTTTACGGTTACGTAAAATTTAGTTTGCTATGCAAATTAATTTACTGGAAATTGCAGATGTCATTTTTAGTCATTAAATAATTGTCCATTTTTCAAATGGACGATACTACTGGTCGTGTCTACGCTGTGGATAGGACCGCCTCACAAAATGATTTGAATGAAGTTGAAGTTGCTAGTATCAATTAGTATCGCTAGTATCAAATTGGAAAGGAATTATCACTACTACTACCGTGTGCTTAAAACAATTTATATGAGATATTTTTTAAAGACCTAAATACATGAATTTGCCGGTTTTTTTGTTTCAATAGTAACTACAAGCGAAACGTTAACATACCACAATATGCTGAAGGAAGTAATCTCAAGCTCCCAAGGTTATATCGTTGAAGTTGCCATTGCCGTTGATAAAGAGTGGGCTGATGTTTTCCAGCATGATCGGAAAAATTAATCGAATATTGGGCTTTTCTAGTCTGTTTTTTTCAAGTCTTTTGAAGTTTAGCCTTTTATCGAAGAAACTTGGAACGCTAATGGCGTAGCAAACTTTTTCTGAAGTTTTCACAACCTTAGACAATGGCTATAAGACAATTCGGGCACTTACCCAAAAAAAGACATTGCCATGTCTTAGTGTCCCACATGACGCAAACGACGACTTTCCTGGAGGCATTCGGAAATACTTCTTTTTTGAAGGCAGTGATCCTTCGATTAAGACATACGTGACATCAGATTAAGCGACCTGTATCAAGCACATTGATGAACCATCATATCCTGTTTCAGATCCACAAGAGAGCTCGGAATACACGCCAACAATGATTGAGCCATGTCAAACTCTTCGAAGATGTGATAATGCTTAAGTGATTTAACAGCAAACTTGGAATTGTGTCCAAGTTGGATGCTGGCTTTTGGGGGGTGGCGTTATTTTAAAAACAGTAGTTAATTAGTTCATGTCCTTACGAAGTGGTAATACACATTTCAATATTAATGCATTTTAAAAAAGCGTAAAAACTATTTTGCGTTTATCTTTAATTGCAATCTTTGCAGCGCTGCTTCAGAACCAGATGTCTTCCAGATGGCTTATACATGTAATTGGGAAATGCAAATGTGGAAAGTGAATAATCTCTCTTGGGAAAAACAGATTTAGTGAGGGGAGGCAGGACAAGGACAACCAGTGTGGCAGTTCGAATCTGTGGAAGATGGCGTTTATCTCATCAAGGAACTCTCAACGCATAAGTGTCTAAAGCAGGAAGGCGCTGAAATCACAGTAGATTCCCAGTGTGATGAAATAGTTGTGCTATTAGCTTGTTACTGTAGTTTATTAGTTTAATGACATTCATTTTCATTGACACCATAAATTTTCATGATTTGTTTCTTTACAAAACCACGAATAAATTTAGTAACAAAAATATAGGAACTTATACTGTTTTAATCATTACTATGTTCATTTCAAAATTGACTTAAATCTTTGAATATTATCAAGGTAGAAAATATTTTTCTTGACAGAGATTGGGATATCCAATGAACACCAAGAATAATACGTTTTTAGCTTCTTGCGTGCAAGCTTTCTTTCATGTAGCCACTTAACCTGAAATAATATTAGGCGAAAAAATGAGAAATTTGTAATTTTGATTGAGATTGTACTTGCAAAAAAATTTCTCAGAGATTTAAGTTAGTTTTGCCTATAAGGTAGTTCTATTAGAATTTCATTGTTTCACGCGACAAAACTCGTTCTAATCCTCCGTACTTATAATTCTGGGTAATTCAAGTAACTCACTTGCTGTGAAAACGAATTTAAGGAAGCAGCAAAAAATAATAAAGTAAAGTGAACTCGCTCAGCAATATATTGTAAATGAGATAGCATTGAAGTGAAAGCTTTCATCTTTTGTGCATTGAGATTGTAGTTACAAGGCATCGCAGTATCCAAAATTTCACATTGACAATCTGTATGAAACAAGAAACAGTGCAATAAAGCATATCCATGCAGATTTCCATGCAATTCCAGTTCTAGCTCGCAGGCCGAATTCTGTGCATGTGCAATCAAAATGCTCAATGAATAAGTTTTAGACGTCCCAATTCCCACTTACGTAATTAAAATGCAAATAACACTTATATTACAGATCACTATTGGTACGATTGCTTTTAGTATTAGATAGTAGAAAACGGTAGTAAATCTTTTACTTGACAAATCTATGAAAAAAAGTTTTATCGTGTTCGCGGTCCTGCATCCTGCACTTGAAATTAATTTTTAGTGTTCATTAAATTGGACAATCAATATCTGAAATAGTTCTCAAATAACTACCTTGAGGATTTAGATGTTGACACTATTTTAGTTTTTAATTAATGCAGTATCTTTTTTTTAAACGACATTTAAAATTCTTTTGAAGAAAGGTTTAAAGGTATAGCACAACGCCGGCACAAATTGACGGTGGAATTACAATATTCTTTAATATTGCAGATAGCTCTTCTTGTATCTTGATGCTGGGCAAGAAAATTAGGTAGACGACGTGTACACTGTAGCTGTTCCATGCTATACTTTGCTGAAGTTCATTAATTTGGATAACCACGATGTAAAAAATTAATAAATAAGTACATTGAAGATTTTCGTTGTGGAAGCTGATATTCTATTCCTTTCTATTATTGGAACATTTCGTTGGAATTTGACTTATTTAAAAAAGTTTCCTTGGTATGGCACAAAGCCAAAACTAATGCGCCGTTTAATGAATGTATTTATTCGATGGTAGCTAATAATCTAACTGTTTCTTTATCTTGCCACTGGATATCTTTAAAGAAAAATTAAGTCGACAATGTATGTATGTACTGTTGAGCAAAAAGCATGATACTACCTTGAAAGAATATTCCCAGAATATTCATATGTGTGTAATGATGTATGGGATTCTTACAATGATTTTTTTCAAACAAAAAATCATGAGTGAGTATAGACTAAATGCTTTCCAACAAGGCAATGTTTGAGATTAAATGTTTTACTATTTCACTTGCAAAACTGATTCTGACCTACAAAAGACAGTGCGACTGACGAACCTCCGTCGTCGTATTTATTCTTACAATCTCGCACAAATAAAACGCTGAGAAATTTTTTGTTTCGCGTGCTTTTAAATATTTGAGCGGTAGATACCTTTCACTTCATATACTGAACAAGCTTAGGCTAAAATAAAAATATTTGACATGACAGCTAAATATGACAGCTCACCAAAAGACAAGGTTTTGGGCGGACAGACTAGCATGGGGCAATCCTCTCATATCTGTTACCACTCACTCTAAAACTAGGAAGTTATCTGCGGATGGACAATTTCCCATATGATGTAGAAGCAAATATTTAGCTAAAAAACCTCACTCCTTCATTTAGAAATTTTTCCACATGAAATAGTAGATTTTTAAATGTTACTAGCCGGAATCCAAAAACCCTCGAGGAGCAATTCGTAAATTTCCTTTCATAACTTGCAGGAACTCAGGTGGCAGACCGACATTTTTGCATCGAATTTTTAAACAAGGGACAATAATAATTGTAAATTTATATTAAACAGAATTATAATCTTCATGAAAATGAAATACATTTAAATTTGATACTATATGACAGGGCGTTCTCCACCAATTTGAACAAGAAGACGAATTACGAGTAAATGACTACAGCAAGAGGATAAAGGGTTATGCTTGAACAACGTTTTTTCCGGTAAGTTTAGAAAAAATTTGATATCAAATAAAGGTTTGGAATTTGTTACGATCATTTAATTTTTAATTGTTTTTAAAGGGGCCTTTTACAGTAAGAGCCAAAGAAAATAGATCTGCTTTCACTCAAGTCATAAAATTCACAAGAGTTTCCAGTATGCCTTACCACTAATAAAATACTGAATTCAGAAGAAGTTGAGAGCTATTGTACTTACTAGGTAAGGTCTTCAGGTGCCCGGAGAGTTAAGCAACAAGTGTCTCATTTTGAACGTTCATTAAAATTCCAAATTTGAGTTTTACAAAAAACGGAGAACGGCATCGAATTCAGCGTACTTGAAAGTGTAAGAATTCATATTAGTTGTTGCTTAACTCTCCGGGCACCTGAAACCGTTCCCTAGT
>JAQIXW010005220.1:0-10665 GCA_034700685.1 Willowsia buskii | reverse complement strand
TTTGCCCGTGCAAACAGAAAAATTCTATTATTTTATTCCAAAACATAGCATCAGGAATTCATACAAAGCAGTACAGAGCAGTCGCGACTGCCGAAATTTTTTTTTTCACTTTCTTTCTCTCATTGATTCCATCTTCATCTTGCTAGCACATAGGTATTTATGTACAAGCAGCCCTGTCTCCTGTATTTTACTTCAGACAGGCAGCTTATTATTCTCTGCCTGGCTGGCGAGTGTAATAGATTTCCAGTTGACTCGTGTAGGCATGTATATTACTCGCTTTCCTTCTTTCCCTTCCTTTCTCTCTGGTTGCTATCTCTTCACTACAATTACTCAGAGGTCCCCAGTATAGATGCACACAGGAGAAAGATGCTCATTGCTCATGAGTTGGATACATACTACTCTGTCTGTGACTATACAATAAGACAACAGGGGCAAGGGCATAACCGTATGTCATGTACAGTTAAAGTGAAGTAGTTTATAATAGTGGGTGCTTGCAATCGAGCAGCTCGTACTGGAAGTTAGTGCTATACATTATTTAATGGGAGTCAGGTTTCAGGAGAGAAAGCATTGGAAATAGCTGGTGTATTCCTATCCCTACTGACTTTCCCTCTGTTTGCGTGTATATAGGTAGTAGCAAGTCCGCATTCTAATAGCTTTGCATACATCACAAACCACTAAATTTTGTGTGTTCAAATGAGAATATTGTTTAGAAAGAGTTGTTAGTTAGAGTACATAATCACTTTGAAACATTTTTACTCCAGCAGCATGCTACTGTTGTGATGTGGTGTTACTCAAGTTTGATCACATTGAATGATAGCAGCATCAACATCATGATCAACCTTTTCAGCATTTTCCTAAAGAGGGAAATCATTTTTACATTCCTTAACTCTTAAAATATCATTACAGCATTTTGAGGACAGATTTTTACTGCAAACTAAACAATAGAATGAAAGAAAGAGAAAAATCGCAACCTATATTTTTCTACATTGTTTCGTGTCGATTAATGGCACATTCACCTTGATTCCACAAGATGAATTGAGGACAAATTCAGTAATGCAGTTTTCACTGCATGTTTTAAAATGTTTGCATTGAAAAATGTAGCAGTATAAAACACCAAAGCACAATATACAAATAGGAGATTCCAACAAATTAAATCCATTGTAAGCCATTATAGACCGTTGTACAACTAAATATTTAGGAAGTTTGTGTAAACCTACACCACGTCATTAATTGCAAAGATAAGAAATGATTTAGTTGTGGATGCTGCAGTGTGCTTCGGATACACTTCTAAATCTCAAAATATGCAACAAGAATAGTAGTAAACGTTATCGGAAGGGTTATAGTGGTGCATTGGCCCGTGTGAGGTGTTGCGCTGTTGTTTCAAGAAAGGGATTCTTTGCTGAGGTAAGTTGCAGTCGCAGTAGACAAATATAATAAAATAAGTAATGTGCAGTCTATATTTTCCATGTTATTATTCACAAATATTGTGCATGGCTTATCTCTTTCTGCAATGAATCATGCTGTGTCACAAAGACTTAAATTTGAGCTCAACTTCCGAACTAGCGTTATTATCTACAAATGTATGCATGATTAAGATTGCTGTCACATTGCAAAGCGACATTTGTCGGGGTAAACAGTCCTAAAAAATCACGTCCATAACATTGATGTGCACATTATGTACACATAAAATCAATCAGGAAGTGATAGAATAGTTTGTATACATACAGTTCTCATTTTTAGCGTTATCAGTTTGCTCAGTTGTTGGCGTGAATTTATCCTGACATTAGTATACTGACCCTGTTACCCTGCTACGCAATACAAAATTAAAAATTATTTGTGTAGATAATATATATCTGCGATGATTACTTCCTCAACTTTGTCTAAATGTCATAAAGTCAGTATCAACATATGGTTCAGTATTTATACGTTTTTTGTCCTTTTTGTCGCAAGATTTATCTCAAAATTTGCTTTATCCTTCAGATGAAGAAAATGCTAACTTGTAAAAAAAAGTAATAAGAGCAGTTGATATACATTTTTTAAAGTGCATGAGAATCAGTCTCATATTGCGGATCTATATTTTTTAATGAGTACACCTACTCATCTAGCACATTTTACTTTTTATCTGCATCTGTGCTACGCAAATTGCGCATATTAATGGATTCTTTTAAATCTTAGTGTGAATACAAATACTACTGCATATATGCATTTCTGCATGAGTGTTATAACGAAGAGCAAAGTAGGAGCTTAGTGGAAATTACTTGTGGCAGTGATCAATGCAAGAAGCTAGTCAAGATACATTTCAACAGCATGATGTGTTGTTTAAGGTTTTGATGGGGATTAAATTTTGATGTACGGACATATTTTTGTAGTCACAAAATGCACACGCTAGTGGACCCCCACCATCATAAGCAGGAAGACACTCATTCAACCAATTCAGATTCCGTGATTGGTTGTGGAGGAAGTGGATTTCGTAGAAAACCATTGCAACTTCTGACGGGAATTTTTGGAAGAAAAAATAACAGAAAGGATGCCGACAGTGTGTCTGAGCAAGGCGAGAAAAGTTTTTACATTACGGATGAAAGTGTGAATGATGTTTGGGAAGGATTCGAGGACATTCCAGAACCCCGAGAAGCTCTTCATTCTCCATACCACGCACGCACAATTGATCAAGATATGGAAAACTTGAGATTGTCACGACAGGATAATCCATATTTGCAGGTACTTGAAAATTTTAAAACTGAAAAACACACCACGCTGAAGAAAAATTTACATAATATTTTGTTGCTGTACTGTTGTACAGGTTTTGGCAAGTCGTGAGTGCCTCAATGAAAGTGATGATGGGAGCGAATATGAAGAAAAATCTCTAATGTCAAAGGTACGTGTACTTGTTACATTGGCACACTAAATTTCTAAGTTCATAACATGAAATTTTTGTAGATTCACTTACAATAGGTTTGCATTGTTACATAATATACATAAAAAATTGAAATTGAATTTCAGAATCCAAAGTGTGGAATGAAGGATCCTTTATCTCTGGCAGAAGTTCACGCTAGACTAGTTCGGAGTCCACCCCCCGTGATGTGGACCCGAAACAGGAATTCAGAGCCATCTTTCGCAGTGTTGTCTTCTTTCCATTCCACGGATCAAGAGTGTGTATTCCAATTCCCTCCCCATCCAGGCGCACGCTTACTGACCGACCCCAGTCCAACACCGACATGTCGAAGTCATCCCTCTACTAACATCATCTCGGCAAATAGTCGCTATCTAGGGCCCCTGGACTACGGATTAAGATTCCGAGAAAACACGCTGGACGATGTCACTGGGAAATTTAATCTGTCTCCACAGCCACGTCGACGCCCGGAAGGAAGCAAGGGAAGGCCGTTTTCCGATTTTAACTCGTGATTCATTTTTCATGAATGCTAAGGTTAACATGTTGACTCACCAACTACCACAACATACAAATTGGTGTCCAATTGTAGAGTACTGCATCTTTTAGCAGCATTTCTTCCAATTGTTCTCTCAGTTTGTTTGTCTGCCTCTCTCTTCACAACAATTCCTTTACGTCGCCTCTAAGGCACTGTAGCTGTTAATTACCAAAATGCATCAACAGGCAAAGTAAGCCAGAGCTACCATTTAATTAAAAACGATTTTGATTCTTGTTGACAAGTGTATCGTAATGCAAGAAGGTATCAATATTTACCAACGAACTTTCAAAAGCCTTCAAAAAAAGATTTGAAATTCATCGAAAACTTTGTGTTGTAATGTGTCCTCTGTTTCTTACTGTTCTTGTTGATGCAAGAGCGTGTACCACGACGAACATAACATTCAGTCATTGTGTACATCAACTTATATATTAAACGTTGAACTTACTAATAACTGTAGTAACGAATTTTTCAAGTCAAACAGTATTTTCGGAAACCATGTATTTGACGTATGATAGATTGTATGTCCAACTTAACCAGTGCACAGCGCTGCTATTGTCCAATTTAAGTGATGATACACTTATACTGTATTCCAAAGATTTCAAAAAAATTTGTTGCTAGGTATCTAATTATTAAAACTTACATGTCGTCAGTAGCAATATTTACACCCGGAAATGGAAGTAGCACCTAAAATGTAGTTTTTTTTGTAAATAGTATGAACCACAAGACAAAGATGCGGCAATTAACCAAAGGATAATATTAATGAACATGATGTGTTCGTTCCATTTACTTGGGTAGCTACTTGGGTGTAAAATAGGAGTAGGTATTTACATTTTATCCAATCGGTCAGTAGTCAGTGCAGTGGTCAGTAATAAAATAAGCGTCGGGACAACATTTGAATCCAATTTTCTGACATAAAATCATAACAGACTTTTCTAAACATGATATTTTGAAAAATACAATCAACATTCCAAAAATTCGTTGATGTCATATTAGTTTGAACAGTGGTACGCATGTTGGTACACTGAAGAAAACATTAGTTCAAAACACGACAGAAATCTCATATATTCATATTTTACGTAACGAGTAACGACCAGTTAGCTATTAATGTAATTAGATAATACACAGTTGCACAACTGAACTCAAACACTAATGCATAAACTATCGTACTTCCAGTTTACGAAAGCTAACATTAATGTAAGTATTTTAAATAATGGAGCTATTATTGAGACCGACAGCCGAAAAATAGACTCGTACGTATATAAATTGTCCGGTTTTATGAAAGATGTTCATATTATTTTATGAGAATGGGAAGAAGAAGGGAAACACCGAGATTATTGTTTTTACGTAGAAAATATTTTATTAGAAAATTGACTGTACTGTAAGAACCTGAAAACATGTTTATGTGGTTTATGTATTATATTTACTTTCACTGATTCGGTTAATCAAAAATTCTTGGCACATAAGGTATATACTTTTTATTTATTCATAATATGCTACATACATTTGAAAACATTGAATCAATTCAGTAAGGTACTGATTTAGTTGTAATAATGCCTAACAATGGAATAATTGCTATCATCTAACTTCATCGTTCCTTTAGAACTTTTCATTAATATTTGTAAAAATTGTACTTTGTTAGGACCATTGAATCTAATAGCAATATACAATGGCACCTTACAGACTGTTTGTTTAAATTACATTCTGCAATTCTTTCATTCATCATTCATTAGAAGTTTTCATTGAGTATTTCGTGTTTTTATATATTGCCGATGCAAAAAATAATAATTTAAAAATTCAGATTCTCCTAAATTGATTTTTCAAGTGGTTTAAAAACTTATGAAACACATACATATATCATGTGAGCCGGAAGTGAAAAACCTTTGTACTACAAAAATATTTGACGATATAAGTCTTTGTTTTTATTAATTCTTGAAAAACTAGGTTTCCAATGAGCAAACTGTATTTCAACAACTCAACCTTAAATTGTGCAATTATCGCCCCATATCCTACAGATCTTACAGAAAGTTATATTTGCAATAGTATATAGACAATTAAAGTACATTGTAATATTATGTAATAATTTAATAATTGCCTATTTTTTCTTTAACTCATTAACTTATGGAGTTTTACCTGAATTAATATTTTTATTGAAGATATGGCCATGAAAGTTTTATGACATTAGCATACCTATGTATTTTAAAGATACGACATACGTTTGTCAACTTTTAAAGTTACTATATTATTCGTCAAGTCTAAAGCTCTGTATTATTCGTAAGAATTTTTACCTGTGGATTTTGAGTGAGGACTATTCACTGTTTCTTCTTAAGCAATACTGACTGTTTGAATTTTCCTGTACTTGCATAAATATTCCTTGAAAATATAGTTTTTATGAATATGGACATGACCCAGGTCACATCAAAACTTTTACCAGTTGGCAAAACTAGTCTCAAAACTTGAATGTTGCTGCTGCTAAACTTCAACTAATACATATATCCTATATCGAATTTACCTGATTTGCTACATGTCATAATTTTCGATTGCTAACAATCACACACCTAGCTAATGTATTTATACCCAACTGAAGAAAATTGCCAGCGTGAGTTGTGCACCCAATACATATTGGCAATACTAGTTTATTATTAAGCTTCGAAACAATCTACGTAAATGTACATTATCCTAACAATAAATTAAATTGTTGTGTAAACATGGTCTGATACGAGTTGAATTTGATGGAGTTGTATTGTATTCCTGAAATGTTACCTAAGTTACATTGAGAAAAAGCTGATGAAATTTAGTTTCAAGCTCTAGCTTATAATTATCGCCAATTAACCAGAGACGGTTCAACAGCCATAGCGCATCAATATATTTCAAAGCTGAAGGCGGTGCACAAATATACCTAGTTTTCTAGAACGATCAGAATTCGAAAAATATTATTATTACACACAATTGAGAGAGATAACAATTTGAGGAATATTTTTTCGGACTTTCACTCGTATATTTTGTTTATGTAAAAAATTAAAATAAGAAGGTTCTAGCGAAATTCAAGCACGATATTCTTATTAGTAAGATGATTTTCTCATCACTAATGTGCGTAATTTTTGACAGATTAATTGCCTGTTTGAAATTACTTAAACTTTTAAAAGCTCGTCAACGTTTTGTCTTGGCACCATCACAAATATTACAAATTAACTTGCACATTTGTCAGTGCAAGCCTTAATAGTAATGTAATATGTACTTACCATGACAACATTGTATTTACTCAAAGCGAAGATATTTTTGAAATCGGCAAATATCGTAAGCTAAATTTTAGAATTGGCTGTACAAAACAATGTATTTTTTAAATGCAGTGTGAAAGAATGCTGCATTCTGTAAAATGGTATAAACTCATTTATAATGGCAACAAAGAATCCCGTGCTGCACTACGCGTACGTACATGTTATATAGCTTGTATCACGAATTATAATTGCTATTGAAAAAATACAACTGAAAGGTCGATTAAGGTAGTTGCCAATTTCAAGTAAGGAGCATGTGTAGCTTATAGCTAATGAAATAGTGAAAGGACGCCTTCGTTCGTAGAAAAAGAGGCCTCCGGATGCATCATTAAAGATCATCCTGTAGGTAAATAGATTTTTAAAAATTGGGCTTGTTTGTGGTTATGTGAACAATAAGAGAAAAATGTGGACATTTTTATGATGTGGAATAAGAGTGTTTTACAAAAGATTTGTGGGAGCTGACATTGTATTTTGAAGATTGATACACCAGTTGAACTGATTGGTTAGTGTAAGATGTTTAGGTTTACATTACTATGTACTTGTAATAAGCAAATAAAACTTGTACAATAAATAAACATGAGAAAAAACGGGGTTTTAATTCTGAATTTTCATTGAATCAAGCCATACTACATCTGCGTTGATGCCGCTTCAAACTTTTGATACAATATTTCGCAGACATGGTGACACGAATGGAAATGTCTCAAAAGCAACAAATTCAAAATTTGTTTGCACCGAAGATTGATAATTTAAGATGACAAGTCAAATCAATAAAAACGTAACACTATGAATCATGCAAATGGAAGAATACAATTATGGTAAAGGATGATGGAGACCCACGTGAGCCATGGCATATGTGACAAAAACGTGACATTGATATCTTAAGGTAAGCATTTTACAATGGGTGAATCATTTCGTATGGGAACCAATGCATAAAGTAAAAAGAAAAATATCATTTTTGAAATCAAGGTGCCAAACAAATTCAGCCAAAAATTTCTTCAAAGTAGGTAGGTATACATTTTCCTAGCAATGTAATATAATGCGAATTCAGATTGAGTATATATTTGCAATGTGTTAGTGCATTTCTTTGTTCTTGACGAGCACACAGGCTTCTTTATTCAGTTAGCTTATCATTACTTAAAAAAGAGAATGTTAAAATGGTAGTCACGCCACATGATGACCCTCAAAGAAGATATCTGTGAAAGATGGACATATGAGTATGTAAAATTGTACCAACGTTTTTTTCAGAAATACGATTGCTATAAATATTGCTTATGACTTATGGCTTACAATGCGCATTTAATGTTGCATAACAATGGAATTCCCGGTGACATTTCTGTCTTCAGTATATGGCTTTAGGTACATTTATTTAAATGATTTGTCAATTAAAACCCATCAACTAAAAGTGTCTATACTGTGTTTTAAGGGTTGTATATAGCTAAAAGTTGCACTGTCGGAAACAGCTTCATTTGATAGGAAAACGGTTTCTCATGTTCATGTACACGGAAACAACTACACACCCGTTTAGCAATTAGTGCGCCACCCATGTTTATCTCCAATCCATCATATTCGTTGGCGTTGAAGTAAATTAATGCAATTCATTTTACGTTCATGTTGTTGCTAAATGACACACTGATGTGTTATGTGATAGTATGCAGAATATATGGATATCAACTAGATACAATATATTCATATACAGTTTCCGTCATTTCTAAAACAAACAAGTAATTATTCCTCGTTAATGAGGATGCAAGTTGAAAGTAGCAATTTGCTGTGGATCATGATGAAACTTATTCTAATTATTTTGAAAACCCTCATTCTGCATTCAAGGGTCCAAGTCCATTTTCAATACTATCAGTGATTAATGTATTCGAAATGATGAGACGATAATATAGATCGACAAACAAATATACATACATATTTGCAATTTCAATACTTTATACTTACACATGCAAACATCCGATCATTTACTGACGCAACTTTGACGTTATGACACATCTGTGTCTGGAAATCTTGGAAAGATGAAGCAATTTCATTTTCCATCATGAAAGGTTTTAAAGTTTCCATTTGAGACCCAGTCAGAGAAATCCATGTTCGCATGCATTACTCACCAGTTAGTAGAAGAGCTTCAAAAACATACTAAAATGGTAATCGGTCGGCACGTTTCACTTTGAAAAGTACCGTCACATCATACATACTGATTGGCTTCAGGTTTCGCAAAGTATCGTTTCCTCTTTGTTCTCCTGCTTTCCCAATCGAAATGGCCTATCCTCATCGCAGTAGTTTTCAGTTCTCACTCCTTCAAATGCTTGTGTACAAATAACTTCTTGGGGGTTTTTCCGGAAATGGAAACCGCGGATTGTAATCTCGAAAGTGTAAAGCATTGCTGCTATGTTGGGATTCGTGGATTGTGGATATGATATGATTATATGATAGAGAGATTTAGATGAATAAGTTATGCATAATATTTCATATACATTCAATATCCACAGGCTTGGTCTGGCTGATGGATTATAATATTTCCAATCTCAGCATTGCATAACTGCATAAGTAACGAAAATAATATATCAGACTTACGACGATGACGATGTTTTGATATAGCTGTTGTAAGGGTTTATACTTAAGAATTTACTCTGATCTGCGGGAGGGACGAATCAGAACGAATGATGAAATTTTGTTGCGTTCGTTTTCTTCAGTAACTTAAAAGGAAAAGCTTGTACACAGAGTTTTTAGATTATATTCTAGAGAGATCTATCGTTTTATGATGCAATTGCAGTTCTCCCATACATATTATTTCCAATCCCAAAACCAGCCTTTCTACACTATTTCCAAACCTTTTCTTATGAATTGATCGAAATCGATCGTAGTAGAAAGTATTTAGTATACTTGAAAGAAATATATACACACAAATATGTCATGTCTGAAGTGAAATCATAGATACATGTATATGTAATATGAACATGGTACAGGTAAAGTTTTTAAAATCTTTTTTATTTATTGTTTTGTTTTCATTCCATAATGGAATTGGAGTTGCTGTAAGAAAAAAGATGCGCATATCTCCCAATTTTTATTCAAAAAATATTCCGCAGATACAATTATCGTATTTTTCATAAGCAATTTAATACTAGTTTTACGCTTATGAAAACATGAATTTAGTTGGATGGAGGGATGAAACTACAAAATGCGTCGTCGATGGAAGCATAAATCGTCTAGGCGTATCTGTACCATCAATGGTGTTATTCTCTGGTTAAAACGCATTTTCACAGGTCAAAAAGGCTGTTAGTGTGCTCACAATATGGTTTGAAGATGAAAACATGCATCAGTAATAGTAGCGTTGGGCCACCTTGGAAAAATATCTTAATTCCTTGTAAAGCTCATCTGCGTTCTTGCTAGTTTGTTGGCAGCTAACCCGAGGTACTATATCTTAAAGACAATTCTTAATATTATGGTGGCGGTGGCACAACATTAAATAGCCAAGTATGAAATGCAACCCACAGGATGCAATAGGAGCTGTAAAAAGGCAACAATTTCATTGTCAATGATAATTTGCATCTCGAAGAAAAAGGTTCCAGTTAATTGTCAAATATAAAAAGACCGTTAATCAGAAAACCACATTCACTGCAAGTAAATAGCGATAAAGTAGTACTATCAAATTTCCCATATAAAAAGCGTCACGCACGTCAAATCAACTTCCAATTTTGAAACAAAAACTACAACACAAAAGTACATTTCTTCCATGATGATTCATAGCAGTGTGGAAAGGGACCATCCTCCTAAGGCCTTGGCTAAAACCCCACACATTTGCTTGGTCTCTGAGAAGACAGAAGAAGAAGAGGTACCTTTTTTACCGTTCCAGTCCGGATTTGTTTTTCGAACAGTGCACCTGGCACCTAATTTGTTTATTCAAGAGTCATTTTTCCTCAAAACGCTTACACAGAACCAGTTAGTATTCTTTGCCCTTTAATATGACA
>JAQIXW010005219.1:0-10666 GCA_034700685.1 Willowsia buskii | reverse complement strand
AGTCAGTAGACGCCGGGGCGCTTAATAAAGGGGGGCGCGTAATACCGCAGAGGCGTTTATATCAGATTTTACGGTACATATCTAATCATATCCTTATCCTTAATCATATAAGCACCACATCTAGCAAGTTTTTATGTTCTATACCTATATGATACTGCACGACTTTAAGTAAGATTATAATATGTAAATGTAGCATAAATACGTATAGCATAGCAGAATTATATTTCATCTCTGTCTCCTATTAAGTCTCAAGAAAAGCTTTTTATCCTTAAAATATATCCTGCTGACATTAAACAAACTTGATCATGCGTTCTCTAAAACTTGATTCCAGGCAAGAAGTTTGGCCTTGGAGCAGCCTTCCTCAGCAACTACAGCTATCATCCACACATACTTCATCGCAGAAGCGTATTCACGCAAGGATTTGGAGTACCCCTGGCAAATACGGTCCACTGGAGTCAGTACACTTTCTTTGCTTGTCAAGTTGACACTAGTCGTGCTTCATTTCGGCAGCTTCACAGGAAAGTTACCACTGGAGCCCTCAAGCAAGTGGAGTACGGTGAAACCTTTTGTAATTTGAAAGTCCGACCGTTTTCAGTTTGTGCTAATTCTGAAGGACTGAGACATCCCAAAATGACGGCGAAAATTATTTCAGGAACAGAAGTTTCCAAGTATGTTAAAATTGTATTTATTTGAAAATACCAAATATTAAGTTATAATCTTCGTGAAGCTAACAATTAATATAATCTTTTACAGGGAGATACGGGAACAGCTGAAGGAAGAAGTTGCTCAAATGAAGAAGCTTGTTCCTGATTTTGCCCCAGGACTAACTATCGTCCAAGTTGGAAATCGAGAGGATTCTAACGTTTACATTAGATCCAAGATCAAGGCTGCTACAGAAATTGGAATGGTTGCTAATCTTCTCAAGCTTCCAAAAACTATCACCGAGATTGAGGTATCTGTTACCAAAAAATATGCACGCAAACGTCATTCATTATAGTACTATTTAATTGTGTATCAGCATGTTAGCAAATATTTATTCTCATAAATGATGTAAGTATGCAGGCATATCAAACTTGACAAGCAAATTATATCTTTCTAGCTACTTGAGGAACTTGACAAGCTCAATAATGACCCCAAAGTTCATGGCATCATCGTTCAAATGCCGCTGGACACAGATAGCAAGATCGACTCACACAAGATAACTGATGCTGTGGATCCATCCAAAGATGTTGATGGGTACGTAATCCAAGACTAAAGACAAAAGTGAATATGTGGTCTAGTGTTGCGTAATCATCAGATTAATTCGCTTCGTTTTGTAATGATCTCAAATGACATTTGCCAGGGATTTTAAGATTTTAAGTTGTATGTCACACAATGTGGGCTCGTGTTCATGGTGTAATGAAAATAGCGATATTTCGTGTTTTTAATAGGCTTTGTACAATCAATGAGGGAAGAGTTGCCACTGGAGAACTCAAGTCTGGCTTTATGCCATGTACGCCATTCGGTTGTATAGAACTAATTAAGAGGTAAATAAATAAAGCTCTGAGTACATTAGAATACATTATTATAATGGAATGTTACAATTTCAGAATATTTAATTCGACTTTTCTGTACGTATATTCATTAGGAGTGGTGTTCAAATTGAAGGAGCAAAAGCTGTGGTGCTTGGTCGTTCAAAAATTGTGGGAACTCCTGTGGCAGAACTGTTGAAATGGCACAATGCTACGGTCACCGTTTGTCACTCCAAGACAAGAGATCTTCCTGCAGAGGTACGCCAAGCTGATATTTTGGTGGTCGGAATTGGAAGAGCAGAGATGGTGAAGGGCGATTGGGTCAAGCCCGGTGCTGTCGTAATAGATTGCGGAATTAATTCAATTCCAGGTAATCAGAGCGAATTTAACTGTGTACTTTATATGTAGCAAAAATCTATTTTCTATGCCATAAATGTCACAAGTATTTTTATTGTTTTGCAGATGCCACAAAGAAAAGTGGACAGCGTCTTGTAGGCGACGTAGACTATAAAGAAGTCAGTCAAGTTGCTAGCTACATTACTCCCGTTCCCGGAGGTGTCGGTCCAATGACAGTGTGTATGTTGATGAAAAATACTGTGATTTCTGCTGCAAAATCTTTGTCCACAATTACTAGCAAAAACTGGGAATTCACTCCACTTCCCTTGCAAGTCAAAGAGCCTGTGCCTAGGTAAATTCAACAAGCTGCTTAATGATTGATAGCAATATGAGGGTTTTGTTATCTTATTGGTTTGAAAGCTGCTTAGTAAAACAAACTTGAGCTCTACTCTAGTAGAAAGGCTATTGTTAAGTCTTCTGTATTGATGCAACAAATTGTTCCATGTTGTCCAGTAGTAAATAAGTACTTTAAATGCCTTTTATACAAGTATATTATAAATATCGTGCTTCCAATAAAAGCAATATTTACCTCTAAAGTCAAAAATATTTATATAGAAGATATATAAATCTATTCATAAGCTTTAATTCATGCATATATTCTGGCTATGGGGCTTTGCGGACTGAATTTAATTTCATCATTATATTTCGTCTTACAAATCTACAATCAAGTATTCTATTTCATAAATATCAAAATATGCTTTGACTGACAGTGACATCGAGATATCGAGATCCCAGACACCAAAGAATATAACCACTCTTGCCCAGGAAATCGGTGTTCAGCCGAATGAGTTGGAATTGTACGGAAACAAGAAGGCTAAATTGTCTTTGAAGATTGTGGATCGTCTGAAAGACACCAAAGATGGACACTATATCGTTGTCGCGGGGTAAAAAGGAACTTTACGTACATTATACAATTCTTAATTTTAAAAAGTGAAATTAGTACTCGTGCGTATGCATACTACAATGTTTAATTACACTACAGTATTACTCCAACACCCCTTGGAGAAGGGAAATCCACCACAACTGTTGGCTTGGTTCAGGGTCTTGGAGCACATCTCAATAAAAAAGTTTTTGCCTGCCTTCGTCAGCCATCACAGGGTCCCACTTTTGGTATCAAAGGTGGAGCGGCTGGAGGAGGATACTCTCAGGTCATTCCGATGGAAGACTTCAATCTCCATTTGACTGGAGATATACATGCAATCACTGCCGCCAATAATCTTCTGGCTGCCCAGATTGACGCACGAATGTTTCATGAGTCTACTCAGTCCGATAAGGCGTTGTATAGTCGGCTTGTGCCAAAGAAAGGGGGCGTGCGAAAGTTCTCTGAAGTTCAAGTCAGTATCGTATCTAACAGCAATTGAGTTGAAATTCATTTTATCATGGAATGCTATATATTTGAATTTTTAACGTATTCCATAAACTCATTTCAGTTGAAAAGACTAGCGAAGTTAGGAATTGAAAAATCTGATCCTGATAGCTTGACCGAGGACGAAGTTCGCAAGTTTGCCAGATTGGATATTGATCCTGAAACAATTACATGGAACAGAGGTATGATTTATATTAAATAAAATCATATAAAAATAATATTGCCATTGTTTTCTAAACTGTCTCTTTCTTTTTATCAGTATTGGACACAAACGACAGATATCTGCGAGAAATTACGATTGGACAATCGCCTTCTGAGAAAGGAAAATCGAGGAAAACGCGATTTGATATAACTGTGGCAAGTGAAATCATGGCTATTCTGGCTTTGACAACGGATATGAGGGACATGATTGAAAGGTTGGGTAGCATGGTAGTTGCCTCAGATCGAAGCGGGATGCCCGTATCAGCCAATGACTTGGTATGTACATATTCAAAATATGATTGTAAAAATCAAAATTCTCTTCCAAAGAAATTCTCTTGCAAGAATCAAGGAATCACTTTTTTCTCTCAGGGAGTCACTGGAGCATTGGCAGTTCTCATGAAAGATGCCATTCGTCCTACAATCATGCAAACTTTGGAGGGCACTCCTGTTCTCGTCCATGCTGGCCCGTTTGCCAACATTGCACACGGAAACTCTTCTGTTATCGCTGACAAAATTGCTTTGAAACTTGTTGGTGAAGATGGGTATGTTATAACTGAGGCTGGATTTGGGGCCGATATCGGTATGGAAAAATTTATGAACATCAAGACCCGGTATTCCGGACTCCGCCCAAGTGCCGTGGTCATCGTGGCTACTATTCGAGCTCTTAAGATGCATGGTGGAGGGCCTCCAGTAAGCGCCGGTAGTCCCACTCCAGCTGCGTACGCCCAAGAAAATTTAGAATTGTTGGAGAAGGGATTCGCCAACTTACAACATCATATTACAATAGCTAAAAAATATGGAGTTCAAGTTATTGTCGCAATCAACAAATTTCAGTAAGCCAATCAAATGTTCCCAGCCATGTTAGCCTAATTATTCATTTTAATAGTCATTTGAGAAAGGATTGCCAATTTTTATCTGCAGAACCGACACAGAAAACGAAGTACAACTACTCAAGAAATTGTGCTTAGAAAACGGAGCCTTTGATGCTGCAATAGCTGAGCATTTCACCAAAGGTGGACAAGGTGCGACGGATCTTGCAAACGCTGTAATAAGGGCATGCGAGCAACCAAGCAACTTCAAATTTCTTTACCCCCTCAGCCTCACACTGGAGGAGAAAATTCGGACTATCGCTCAGGAAATGTATGGTGCGACTGACATTGAACTTTCCGAACTCGCTCAGAAACGCCTGGCACTGTACACGAAGCAAGGATTCGATGTCTTGCCAATTTGCATGGCCAAGACACAATATTCCTTATCGCATGATGGCAACATAAAGGGTGCTCCAAAAGATTTTATTGTGCCAATTAGGGACGTTTCCGCCAGTGTTGGAGCTGGCTTTGTTGTTGCTCTTGTTGGAGAGGTAAGCACGTTTGTGGGAAAGCTTGTACTTATCAAAAATACTTTGTTATTTGTGAGGTTTCCTTGTTTATACAAAATCATTTTATTTGTGCTGACAGATGCCCATGATAGAGCTTGTTCCAAAATTATTAATGAAAAATTTATTACTTTCAAATCCAGATACCGTTAATTCCTGGACTTCCAACTCGTCCATGCTTCTACGATGTCACACTTGATCCAGACACTGAGCAAATTGATGGCTTGTTTTGAAAAGTTAATCCATTTAAACTATTGTATTCTGTTGAGTGATCGTAAAATAAAATCAAATTTATGGTACGAGACACGAGTAGCATCAGTAACATGTATGCGGTTTTCATTATCACTCCGTCAATGATGGAATTATGGAAAAGCTACGCGTGAATGATATTGCAATATAGACAATGACAATACTACATAGATACTCTCTTACAACGGTAACAACTTCGCCTAGAGGTCTTGGTCTTGGCCTTGGCTTCGCCGCAATCATATTTTTTCACGCGAGCATGTATAGGCGTTTCCGTGGAAATTCTCATGGGTGCATTTTCAAAAAGATTTTCTCTCGTTTATAGAAAGCTGCTGAAAATCAAATAAAATGGTTTGGCACATGGCGCATCCTCATCGTTTGTCTTTTCATCTTTGTCCATTTTGCTGAGTAGTAGAGCAAACGCTTATGCTTGTTGGCATCGTCCGACCAATTGGCATCTGCAGTTGCATCAACGATTTAGAACAGATTGCAACTTTGTTGAATCTTTGAATCAAGTTTGGACATTTACAGTAAGTCAAGATGGCAGGAAAGCAAAGCCGTATGGACAGGCTCAGTAGACTGAACATATTTTCTTACCCCAAGAGAAAGGCAAGACCTCCTAGCCCTCGGGAGCAAGCTACATTTCTCCAAGTCATCTTCGTCACGTGGCTTCATCCTCTTCTCAAAATTGGCATGAAACGGGAAATAACAGAGGCAGATTTATACCCTACTCTGTACGAGGATCAATCTGACCACATTGGAGATCATTTAGAAGTGCTATGGGGGCATTACTTGGAAGACTGCAAATCGCATAAGCGAACCCCGAGTCTAATAAAGCTTTTACTGAAAGTCTTTGCTAGAAAATTCGTCTTTTTTGGACTATTCTCTCTAGCAGAAGAAGCCATATTTAGGGTCATTCAGGTTATTGCAATCGGCTACGTCTTGGACTATTTTGAAGGCAACTACTTGACAACTTTAACCGGGACTCTTTTATTTGGCGTCGGTATGAGCTATCTCAATCTGGGCTCCTTCAATATCATAATTCTTTGAAAATGCTCATGCACAGTTGATTTTCAGGTGGAATACTACTCGGGTCAGTCTGCTTTCTCATTTCCTTCCACTGGTCCGTCTTTAATCTTCATCATGCTTGCACACACATCCGTATCGGCTTATCAAGCATGGTCTATCGGAAATTGCTTCATCTAAACCAGGCATCCCTCAGAGGTTCCACTGTTGGGCAAATCGTTACAATGATTGCCTCTGACCTGCACCGGTTTGATCGAAAGCACATTCAAGCGAATTACGTGTGGATTGCCCCACTCCATCTCTGCGTAGTGGTTTATATTCTGTTTTTCCACTACGATTATGGACTTACCAGTCTAATTGGCTTGTTTGCTCTGGTTTTCCTCACCATCATTCAATACCTGATGCTGAAAAAGTTTCTTCAGATGAGGCAGAAACGTGTGGATTCTTCTGACATGAGAATACGCGTGGTAAAAGAGATAAAGAAATTAGATATGCAAAAGTATCACTTAAATATTTGATAATTAATAAAATGTTGTCAAACCGTATCCTTACTGTAATGCAGGTAGTAGAGCTTATCAATGCATTCTACACAATCAAAGTGCACTGCTGGGAACCCTTTTTCCAAGACAAAGCATTGGAAAACCGAAAATGTGAAATCAAGATTTTGCGTACTACCATGTTCCTCAGACTATTGAACACTGCGATCGGATTCATTGTAACGAAAATGTCGGTATTCCTGACGCTCCTAGTTGCTTTCATTCTCGAGGACGAAACTGTCGACTCAAAACGGGTCTTCGTGACTTTGATTCTTTATGAACATGTCAGAGTGAATTCAATGGTTCTATTTCCACAAGCAATCAACGATGTAGCAGAACTTGTAATTTCCTGCAGGAGGATCGAGCATTTTCTTTTGTTGGAAGAACTGGAGATCCCCACTCAAAGTGAAGAAGTGGCGAGGAAGGTCTCAGGGTCTACTGAGCGGAACCCACGCGTTGAGGTGGACAATATGACTTGCCGGTGGATCAAAGATGAAGCTTTTTGTCTAAAGGATGTCAACTTTAAAGCCACATCAGGACAACTTTTGGTGATCGCAGGGTATGCTATATGCAGACCCAATTTATTTACATTCAAACTACAAAATTCCATTTATATGTGAATTGAATTGGAATTTTCCATAGCCCCGTGGCATCGGGAAAAAGTACCCTCATATCCGCCATACTTGGAGAGATCCCTCCAGAAAAAGGTCATATACTCGTCGTTGGTCGTGTAGCATATGTGCCCCAAAGCCCCGTATTATTCCCTGGCTCCATTCGCCGCAACATTGTATTTGGATATGGGTTCAATAAAAAATGGTACGATGAAGTGATCACCATGTGTGGCCTGAAATCAGACCTGGAAAAGCTTCCAAGAGGTGACGGTGCTGTAACAGAAGTAACCCAACTTACTACTGGTCAACGGGCTAAGATATGTCTTGCTAGAGCAGTGTATGCCAATGCGGACGTGTACCTGCTGGATGATCCCTTGCATTCTTGTATGAACTTTAGTGCAATTTTTACATGCATGCAAACAAAATAAACCTGAAAATCATGAAAGATTATTGCATACATTTAGGTATGCTCTAATTTTAATAGTTATATTTTCTCTCATCTAGTGGATGTGAAGTATCATAGCCTCCTCTTGGAAACTGTTATCCGCGGGGCTCTTTCAGATAAAGTGGTCATACTCGTGACTCACCAGATACACTTTCTTGAGGGCGCCACTGATATTTTACTCATAAATAATGGCGAAGTGAACGTTCAAGGTTCGTACCAGGAGCTAGTCCAAGCAGGCATTGAATTTTTCCGTGACATGGAGGAAGAAGATGATTTCTTATTCGATGAAGATGCTTCTGTGGAAGATGAGACGACCATGCTGCAGCATGATTTTGTGCCGGAACTTCTGCAACCGAAAGATTTAAGACGACGAGGCAGCATTCACATAGAAATCGACACGGAGACACATATCAAAAAAGTGTCCCAAGCACCAGCCAATGTCGATAATAGACAAAATCTGAAGAATAAGTTGCATAATAGCTTGGATGTTCCTACGAAAAATCAAGGGGTTTTCACAACTATGACAATGGTCGCACATGATGAGGATGCGTACGACATTCGAGATCAAATTCGTGCTCCAACAAAAATTAGTTTTCGTCTGTACTACGATTTCTTAAAGACGGGAAGTTCTAATTGTTTGCTGCTTTTTCTTCTCTTCTTTTGTGTCGTTTCCCAAACTTTGTATACTGCCACAGACATATGGATAGAGAACTGGGCCCATGAAGAAGAAGTACTTATCAAGGCCCGTCGCAGTGGCAAATTGACATCCAGCGTTCTTCCACGAAACAAGCGTACAGAGCACATTCTGATATACTCTGTCTTAGTTTTGATGATAATGATATTATCGTTTGGGAGAAGTTTCCTCATCTTCAAAATTTGCATCCAAGCGTCGGCAGCCATTTTTGAGAAACTTTTGAATGCCACTCTGCAAGCAAGAATGCACTTTTTTGAGAGAACCTGTGCTGGTCATGCAATCAATCGACTGTCCAAGGATATGGTTATCATCGATGATTTGATTCCTCCCACCCTACTCGAAGTTTTGGGTGTCTTTTTTGAGATTCTTGGAACTCAATACGTACTTGGCTTTGCTAACCCTTGGTTTATCATCCCTTCCATGGCGTTCTTTATTGCAAATGTATTTGTGTATAAAATCTACCATCTAACAGCTGCTGATTTGAAAAGAATCGAGGGCAACGCCAGAAGTCCTGCGTATTCCCATCTGAGCAGGACTCTACAGGGAGTTACCACAATTAGGGCTTTCGGACAGGAACAAGCTTTCGTCATGATTTTCGATCGGCTGCAGGATAACCATACAGCGAGTTGGTATTTGTTCGTGTCTTGTCAGACATGGTTAGCCGTGATTATAGACTGCATATCCTGCATTCTTATTGCATGCATATCCTTCTCCTTCTTCTACTTGGAAAAAGTTAATCCGGCTATTGTGGGGCTTGCCATTTCAAAAATGGTCGAGTTATCGATTCTGGTGCAGTTCTGTGTAGCTGAGATGTCCAATACGGAAACGCAAATGATATCCGTTGAGAGGTATGGCTTCCACATTGGAAGAGAAATGGTATGTAAATAGTAATCATAAATTCTGACATTCTGTATTCGTTTTCAGAGTGCTGGAGTATACGCAGCCACAGGAATTGGGGCAATTCGAAACATTTAAAGGCAACGACCCACCAGAGGGATGGCCATCCAGTGGTAAAATCGAGATTTCGGACTTGTATCTGACCCCCTCTTCCAATTCCAAGCGTGGTCTGAAAGGCATCAACTTGACCATTGAAGGTGGTCAATGGATTGGAATCGTTGGAAAGGCAGGTGCTGGAAAATCCACGCTGCTGAATGCCATTTTTCGAATTGCCGAGGCGCAAGAGGGTGAGATTTTGATTGATGGATTGGATATAAGAACGCTTGGGCTGCATAACCTTCGAAGCCGTCTCACCATGATCCCTCAAAATCCATGCATGTTTCAAGGCACCGTTCGTCAAAACGTGGATCCTCTAAACCGATTCACCGACGAACGGCTATGGCAGGTTCTTGATGAAGCCACGTTAGGTGATGCAGTACGCAAAATGGAAGATGGTTTGAATTCTTACGTTACCGAATACGGAATGAATTTCTCAAGCGGTCAACGTCAATTTATTTGTCTGGCTCGAGCACTCTTGGAAAATGTCAAAATCCTTTGCTGTGATGAGCCAACTACAAGCTTGGATGGTTTGTCACAAGTGGTAATGCTGAGAAAACTAAAGGAACATTTCGGAGATAGAACAGTTCTTATGGTTGCGCATAGAATACACTCTGTTGTGGAGTGTGACAAAATTATCGTTTTGGATGCTGGAGAACTTGTGGAGGAGGGGACACCTGTGGAAATGCTTAAACGTACGGAAGGACCTTTCCATGAGCTTGTGAGTCATCTTAATCCAGAACATTATAAAGAACTGGTAGACTTGGCCAAAGAAGCACAAGAGAGGAGGAGGACTACAACAAGGAGGAAATCAAAAAAGGGCTCAGTAGGCGTTAAAAAACTTAGAAAGTCAGTGGATGCTATACTCGCCACAGTTAGAATGCGTCGTTTGTCCACCGCTACTGTTACACCGGCAGAAAGTACGGGAAATATATAGAGGAACAAAATCATAAAACTTAATCTCTATTTACCATTCATGTACCTATGTATTTATTTTTATGAACAGCAAAGAATAAAATCAAATAAAAACATCGCTTTTCAAATATGTACACAATATCATTTTGAGGAAATCTTTATAAATTTTCTTTTACGTATGCACAATGCTACTACATATATGTATATATTTACTAATAAAAATTTTCTAGATTTTTTTCTTCTTCTGAAACTCAAATCATGTGCATGTTATTATCAGAGAGATGGTAAGAAATAGAGGGGAACATAACATACGCGTACACAAAATTTTGGTTGCGCAAATGATCACTCCCC
>JAQIXW010005218.1:0-10666 GCA_034700685.1 Willowsia buskii | reverse complement strand
AGGGGTGGGTGACCCCTGTGGGAGTGGGATTCTGGTGGACTCTTCTGATGTGAGCTGTCAGTGAATGTCTTCGAGGAAATTGCTGCTGACATTGGGAACATTGGAATGGCTTATCATCTGAAATAAAAAATAAGTATTTTAATTAAATTAGAATTAAAATTAATTAATGTTTAGTTAAAGAGATGCTGTACTTACCTCTGTGACAGGTCATGTGATAGTTGAGGAGGCATTTCATGTTGAATGTGAGGTCACAATGAGGACATGGGAAGATTTCCTTTGGCTTCCTAAATGGATACGGATTCCTGATGCCCTTCGTTGAGTGGTGCTCAACGATAGCGGCAGTCCTTTTGGGTGGCGGTTTGTAGCCCATGTGCGATTTCTTCAGGTGGCTTTCCAAACTTCCTTTGAGATGATAGCTTTTGTCGCACTGATCACATTGGAATTTGGGTGGACCACTGAACCGTTTGGAGTTGTGAATGGATTCATGGCGTTCCATGTTGGCGCGATGGGAGAAGCGTTTGGAACAGTGGCGGCAGGCAAAGGGAAGGTCATTCTTGTGGGCGGTGATTAAGTGCTTCTCGTAGAGTTCAGGAGTGGGGAAGCCGACACTGCATTTTTGGCAGATGCAAGGTCGAAGTTTCTTGAGCTTTGGAGGTGGTGGTGGTCTACAAAAATTAAAATATAAATTGAGATTATTATTCTCCGTAATGACACTGATGGATAAATATTTTATTTGAAAGTTGATGATACCTCATGTCATTTCTGGATCACTTCTCCCCACGTCTTTCCCTCCTTCTCCTACTTTTCAAAACACTGGCACGCCTTTGCCTCCGTTCCGCTCACCAGCAAGCTGAAGAGAACAGGTTCGATCCCAACAGCAGCAGCAGAAAGGAGAAAAGCAGCCAGCATTCTATTCTCCACTTTTTATTCTCATTCCATTTTCTTGCCGTAGAAAGTGAATCTGTAATTTGTGCGCTGCGCAATATTATTTTAATTGTTCATTGTCATTTAAAGTTATGTGTATTAATTAATAAAAGGAATTAATTTGAAATTACACATCTTTCTCTTTTCTCCGACTTTATTATTGTTGTTAGATTTACTCCAACATTTAGTCGTTAGAGTCTTATCTGCCGTCAGCAGTTTGTGATAGTTAGTTAGCCGTCAGCATAACTCACCTTTGTGCAATTAGGAGCCGAAGGTGGCTATCAAGTTTAGGATTTCAGTCTAATAATTTTCGAAGTAGAATCAGAGGCCAAAGTCAGCCCAACACCTCAATTCAATCAGATTTGACTGATTGATTTCTTGACTGGTAACGTCTCCAAGGTCACTTAAAGGATCAACGTCATTATGTCCAGGGCCTGGAATTCCGAATACACAAACCATTTGAAAATCAGACTTTAAACAATTAAGTTAATGAAATAAAGTGCAAATAAATTAGTTAAAAAAATATATATATCTTTGTCTTTACCAAATCTTTCAAAATTTTCAAATGGATCCTCACAGGCATTTTCCGAATCAACAGCAGGAATCACGACTGCTTCTGTCTTCACAATTATTGTCGTGTCACTTGAAAACAATCCTTTTTCTTGGTCACCCATGATCAATAATCAATTATCCTCTATCATTTCCGTTATTTGTAATCTGTATGATCAGTTAATTTGAATTTAATTGTATAATTTCAATAAAGTCAACTGCAAAGCAGTCTAGTAGACTACTTATTTGAGAGAAAGAGTAATAATATTTAGAGTGTAGACTACACACATGTCTCACATCATAATGATATGTAACAAATGTCAGCTGCTTGCTATTTTCGTTGCCATTGCATTTCATGCTCGAGCCTGGTTGGGGCCATTCATTGGTAGAAGTAGCATTTTATTGGGTGGGTGGGGCATGTGCTCTTTTATTAACTTTCCATATATAAACATAGAGAAGCCTATGAAATGTTTTACAGTCGATTATTTTTAATACACTTTGAATACTTTATAAATAGCTTATGAGCTTTAGTATTTGTAAATTTGTAAATAATTAGAAATGGGTCGTTTCAACTTTAATGTAAAATAAAATGATAACAATATGTATATAAAGTTTTGAAGCAAAAGTTTTTTTGCTAGTTTCTTATAAAATGGAGATTTTGTTTATTATACGTATGCAGTTATTTTCAGAGAAGATTAGCAGAGCAGACTTCATTTACCTGCTTTTTGACTTTTTACCAACTACATGGACCCAGAGGTCTGAAAACGGCCCAAACTTGGCGTATCTTAGTTTTTGATGATGTACTATCTGGTAGTGAGTAAAAACTCAAATTTCAGAAAAAAATTTTAGGGGGTAGCCCGACTGAAAAAACTTGCTCAATTCGGAAACCGTTGTATGTTCTGCTTGTGCTAAATTCTTCACAAGGTCATAGAAAATACTTGTATATATTCTAAATATATCTGTTTCTCGCATTTATGTACTAACACTGTGTGCACAATGAACACCATCGGCTATTTGGTTTTCTCTCCTGTTTCGTTCCCTTTTTGGCTCTGACATCTGAGTAGATTTCGAAGACACTTTATTGCAGAGAATAAATAAAACCTTGTTCTATTTAATCAAGCACCTTCAGGTAACACTATCAGGTGGAAACTTCTGGGAATAATGAGTTTTTTGAAGCTCTAGGGTAAATTCCAATAGAACTGTATCGCAATAAGATCCTGCCCAATTACTTTTTACTTTGGAAAAGCAGCCATTAGACGATAGATAAAAAAATTCCACGTTAATTGATTAAAGGAAGAGCTCGTGGTCGTGGATACTGATTCTTTCAAAATTCTAACACTATCGTAAGATAGGCAAGAAGAAAGAATACTTCATGATTGAGGTAGCATAGATGTTGAGTAAATTAGAAAATAGTTCGATATCTTAATTCAAACAAAAGGCATTTAAGCGTTCATATCTTCTTGTCTGGTAATCACAAGCCAGTTTGCTGACTGCAGGAGATGCCTAAAGTTAGTGGCAACCACACCACAATCCGGCTTGCAATAAAGGAACTTAAAGATGAGCTCACGCTTAGAACCGTTGTTCCGTCTCTGAAAACACTGTAGGGTAGTCTGATTTTCGTATTATCAATTTTAACCTTTTTTATTGATCCGGAAGGATCAACAAAGATATTAACAATTATTATGTAAATAATACTAATGTTAAATAATATGTTAAATATTACATTACAACAATTTATGTTTTAATGAACGCACCCATTAATACACACGTGTGACTCAAAAATGATTCCAGAAAGTTTTACTTATTAATAAAAGCAATTATTGTAAAACTCAGCAACAATATATTTTCTGTATCGGAACAATATTTTGAAGTAAGTAGAATGCACATGAAATAAATTACGTTTCAATTCAAACTAATCTGGCTGAGGAAATTTATTTGCGACACATTTCACCGAAGCTTTTGAATGCACGCTACGGGTAGGCTTTTACGTGAATTAAACTTTTAAAGCTGACAATAAACTATTTTCATAAGCCGACTATTTATTTTCAAAAATATTATAAAATTTGTTATGTTCAAATAAGAATGTCATTTCATCATTGTGTATTTCACGTTACCTTGAACTTTTCTGTTTACTTCTCTGTCTGCATATTTATTTGCAAATCTGGATTGAGTTAGAATGCAGATTTCTAGTAATATCTGTGGCAAATATGAAAAGTCATTGTGAATAAAATCGGCAATATAAATATTTATTTCATTAAAGTTATCAATAGAGCTTTTCATTGAATAAAAAAGGAAAGATGTTTCGCAGAAGGTGGGAGTCTTTCATAAGCTGTTAAAATTGATTGCCACTATTTGATGCGTGAACGAGCATTAGGCTTTTCCTGCGCTCGTGCTCATTCTGTTCCCCATTTCTAAGGATAATTAACAATGAATAGAAACTTCTTCATTGGAATCCCTAATGAGTCTCGTCTATCAGAACAATTATTTGGATTTATATCTTTTCCAGTCCAGTCAAACAGATGTATGATGGCAAATGAATGAAATGAATAGATAAAGATCACATTCATTTCTCATAAGCTTACCTTCACTCTGCACAAAAAATTCGGAGAGAATCCAGTCCACGCGTTCATGTGAAAAAGACTAAAAGTGGTTTTCATAATGATGCGGTCATTTGTGTTGAATGAAGGATTATTCTGCCTCAATACGAAAAGTCTTAATGACGTATACTTTTTACGATGAATGAAGCCATCTATATTGACTGTTCATGTGTACTTATTTGTTCTAACTTCCATATTTTTCCAATGTATCGTCTCACATAAGCCATCATGTTTCTTGGGAAAAGCTACAAATAGAGTTCTGCTAACGGTGCAATATTATATAGCAACGGCTTTTAATGATTTCGCAATATACCACACGTGCTACTTTTAATACAACATTGTGAACACTAGAAGAATCAAATTAAACTGAAAGGCTATCTATTATCATGATTTTTTTTTCTAAAAAAAATATGGCACATTAAGGCACTTCTTCCAATAAAAATGTACGAGTCTCAAATAACAAAAGTATATAGTTAGATGTTTTTATTTAAAAACTAATACAAAGTTCTGAATAATTTCTTGGAACTCGTTTTTTAATTTATGTATTTAGTTAAACAGCTTGTTCCATGGTAGCTGTTTCGGATGGACCATTTTGACGGCTTGTAAACATTTTCATAATTGAAGTTAACGGCGAGCCTAAATTTGACTGAACTCTTATAGAGTTTCCCATTCTTCTTGCGTTTGCTCTGTCTAGCGATCGACGGACAGCGGCAATTACTTCATTGTCGGAAAAGCAATAAACGATAGCAACAAATATACCCTAAAGAAAAGAATATATGCTTTATACCGCAAATATTTGTCAACTAAAATGTACATAATATATATTTTATTATGCCTGAGTAGATCCAAAAAACGTATTCAATGTCACAAAATACTTGTTGTAATCACCACCGGGATTATACAAAAGGATAAGATTGTTTATTCCAAAAACTGGAAAAAGTATAGCAGTCGCTTTTGCTGCTGCCCTGAATAAATTTTAGTAAAAATAAAAACAAAAACTTGGTTAATTTTTAAATAAAAACAATATTTTGAAATATATTTTACAAGATTCGCTACTTACTTTAATTGAGAGGTATCTGGTCGGTTTTGTGAATTACGAATCTTCTTTAAAAGCACCCGTAAAATGTTGAGGAGAAAAAGACCGTTAATCTAAGGAAGGATTATTCGAATAGGAAAAATTTTCTATAAAATAATTTTTCACTACTAGTGAATTATTTGTATTCTTACTACAAGCTCAAACATAATTGGTCCCAGTAGAATCCACATTTCTTTCATTTTCGAGTATCCTTTCCAGCAGCTTTCTTGATCCTTAAAAAGCATTGTGATGACATACACCACTACAAATACAGCAGGTACACCTGTTACGCGATAAAAAGGGAAAGATATTTTATAAGGTACAATAAATATTAAGATTGAATGAAAGCCAAGTCCCAAGTTACCCCATCCTATGGCATAGTAAATAGAAAGTTGATAGCGAGTGCTCCTCTGGAAAGCAGCAGCCATCAGTGCAATATTGAGATAAAGTCCTTGAATGAACATCCAACTGACAGAAGCAAATGTAGCGTACAGAAATAGAACCAAGATGGACTCACAGAGGACTTCCTGTAATTTAAAATGAAAGGAACTTTCAATCTATATTCAATTTTGTTCACGAACAATAAGAGTAAAAATTGGATTCATTTACCACATCTCTGTAGCTGCTCTCATGGCTAATAATGAATGGCTCTGTGATGATAAACATGAGGACAAATCGGAGAACCAGGGAGAGCATAAGATGTGCATGGATTGTGATACGGTCGGATCGGAGGCATCTGCGAATAAAATATACTAGAAATCGTAGTATTCCCAATGATCAATATTATTGCAATTTATCCGGAAGGAGAAAGGAAAGCAAACTAAATTATTAGTACGATATATTATAAAACAAGCAAGCAAGTATACACGTGAATGCAATTAAATGGCCAGAATAATGAAAAGAAATGTCAGCAAAATTAGTATACAAGCTCAGCGTACATCGCGTGACAGACAGACATTTATTTAATAGATGCCTGTCGGTAAATAGTGGCATCGCTTGACTCTAATGCAACTGCACATTTCACCAAGACCAAGTGAACTGTAGCAGAATCAATTTTAATTAAAAGACAATATGCCACACATGTGCCTATGAAGTAATACGTGCTTCAATAAAAATCGCTCTTGCGATAAACGCATTGGCTTACGTAAATTGATAAAAGATCCCAAGCGACGTTCCGAGACAAATTAAGGAGAGAATTGAGCCATAGAAATACATATGATGAACCATAGGAACTAAAGCTTCGCCTTCCTCCTGCACAAATGCAATTTAAGGTTTTAGACTTAAGTATAAATAAAATTTTATGAAAACTCACATAGTTTTCTACAAAACTTACAATTTCCCTTAGATAGGAAGAAAATGAGTCTGCGCATTCATCATAATTTGATTCATTGCCTTGTGCCCAGGTTCCATTCATCAGGCATTCTCTGTATGAATGGCCTTTTTTACATGAAAAAAAATATAATATGAGCCTAAAACATGTACGATGAAGTGTTAAAACACTTTTTCTTGTAAAATAAAATATATTTGTACCGGTTATAAAAGCAGCATATTCGGGATACGTTTCATTAAATACATCTGAGCAAGCTCTTTTCGCCAAAACCCCAGGGGCAGTGGGAGGCCAGCAGTAGACGCTATCCCACACCGCAGTGCAAAAATTTCCTTAAGAAAAAACAGCAACTTGGATAAAGGTAATCACATCACTTGTTGTAACATGAGATAACACATACCTTTAAATTTTTTGTCATGATCAGTATTCAACCACGCATATAAACACTCTGCTTCAAAATGGGAATTTGCTTTGTCCAGCTCCTGGGAATTCTGCCACTTGTTATGCGAGCCTTGGGAATCCATAAAATTCTCTTCTGATGTGGCAGTCATGTGGATATCCAGATATTCTAAATAACGAGAGGTAACACAAAAAATCCTAGTGAAATTGGAGATTTCCCTTTTGCCAAAATTACTTTCACCTTCTCACTTTCACTGTACAGTTATTTCACATTTTTTTCACTAAAATGGCATTTCTATATTTGAACTCCTTTCTGGTGTTTTTGAGCTATTATATGGTCAAGAATTTGCGTGGTTGAAATAAAATGGGATACTATGAGATTTAAAGAGAAAGTGGTTGAGCTGCCACTTCGAAAGTCTGATGAAGACTGCTCTCAGTTTTGATACGTGAGCTTGGTTTAGTTCTGCCATGAATCGGTCGTGGTATGGACAGTATGTATTAGTGAAAGTAAATCTAGCTTTATTAAAGCCAGAAAAGATGCAGTGATGTGATGGAAAGTTGGCCTGTGGGTAAAAGAAATGTACCTCTTGTTTGCGCCAAGGATATAAAAAGTGTTACATGTATGCCAATCTTGATTTGCTGTTGAAAAGAGGAAACCATTGGTTTGACTAATGCCGGTTTCATTTCACTTTAGGATATTCCCACGACTGAGAAAAATAAGTCGAATTGAGTATCGTGTCAAATATCAAATTCAATGCAAATATCGTCTGCTATTTAAAATGAAAGAAACTATTCGTTTTTCAGCACTGCTTGACAAACTTTTTTGTGCTTTTAAAAGTCAATACTTTACACATGTATTTCTCTGGTAAATTTCTCTGGTAAAACTGTAATTTATCCTTACGTAGTTCTCATGGATAGATATAAAAATTATTGTAATCGTTGCCAACGTTCTAGTAAAAATACAGTGACTAAAAGCTTTAAAAAAAGGAATTTCAAGTTCAAAATGTCCTACAAATAGTCAGTATTTTAAAAAACGATTTCAAATTATATCCATTTTATTATACAGTTACATATAATATTTAGCTGCTTCACTAACCATATGAATTCTTCAGCACGGTAATTACACGGCTTTGTTTTCCATTTTATGACAGAAGAATTGCCTTTCTCCAGAGTATACTCAAACTTGTTTTCACAGTAAATCCCCGTTATTATTATGTACATATTGCAATTATTTTAGAAAACAAGTAAAATTTTCCAAAATGTAAATTTTAGATAACATATTTTTTAAACATTCTTTATTCTCATTCGAACTCCCAAGGTTACTCTCGTTAGTCATGGTGACCGATAATCGGATTAGGTTATGGTTTGGTTCGTTAAACTAGAATTCTCTTTGTCAATTAAGGTCGCTTTTAGAACATTATTGTGTTTACAAACCGAGCCACTCTTAATTCTAAAATATTGTGTGATCCAAAGTGTTAACATTTTAATCAATAGCTTTTTTACTAACACTAAATCTACCTTTTCATAACACTCATCATAGAGAGTAAATCCTAAGGATTCAATTCCAATTTGCTCTTTCTAAACCACTTCAGCAGAAAGCTTGGAACCCAATTATATACGTACCATGAGTGCTACTAACAGACAATTTCTGAGATTGACGTGAAAGCGAGTCCACTTTTTTACAAATCCGGCTACACATCAGATTGCGTATTAGAGATAGAAATTGTTTCTTTTTGTTATATTTATCATATTACATCGATGTATATAATTAAGTTATAGTTGATATTAAAGAATTTAAAAAAAACATAGACACAGCTATGTTTAGAGTACCATGAAAATTATTGAAAAACACTGAAGTTTTGATGGATTATTAAACACATACTTATCAGAAGTGTTGATATAATGTAATTTCATTTTATGGTTTACATTATTTTAATTACCTTTCAAAATGCTTACTTCTCAACACTTTTTGACTCCAACTTTCACCGAAAAACGTCAGCCACGCAGTTGTGAATTCCAAGAATCGTATCATAATATTTTTTGTAAACTTTCTGAAACTTTTAGAAGTCACTTAACATGTATATATGGTTAGTACAGTTACATTTATGAATAAATTTGTATTTTAATTACTGTCGAAAGTTTATATCGCTCCAGCATCATAAAGCACACATATTTCACATCCAACTGCTTCTTTTATAAGAGTGTTACCATTAACCAATCTTTTAGAGTGTCCTCATTACCTAGAATGTAACAAAAAGTACGAAACAACATGTAAATGTGAATTGTATCTCCGTTTTACTTTAAACTTGAAGCTTGAAACATGTTCTTAGTTTCAGGCTAAGCAAGCTAAACTGTGAAATCGTACCCAAAATATTCGAAAACTTCTCTTGAAAAACGCTTTCAAGCATCCTGGCTCCATTGTTTTCACTTGAAACGCATGAGGTGCTCAAAATATTTTCGAAATATCTCCAACTTTCAGCTGGTAGTTTTTGCACGAGATATAGAAAGATACAATTACGAATATAATACATTTTACAGAAGTGACATGGAGTCATATTTTTGTACCGAGAATCCAATTACATTTGCTTGTAAAGCGTATTTTTTTGTTTTTCTTTCATAATGGTATACATTAGTTATATATGTTTTAATGAGTATACTGATCCAATATCCAATAAAGTAACATTTCTACAAAAAGTAATCAAGACACATACCGCGAATTTTCTTCTGAAGCAACGATCTTAGGCAAAAAGCGATGCCTGAAAGCTGGTAGCATCAATGTCATCAAAATGATAAATGACTTTTCGGGGAAAATAAGACGACAATGTAATAAAAAAACTGGTTTTAATAGAATAAATAATACAAAAATTAATTAATATTTGTTATAAATGACCGATGAAATAGTCTGCAGAAGAGAGTAGATCAGTAAAACATCTTTAATAATAAGATATACAGAATTTTAGGCTGCAAGCTGCATTTGGGTTCACTTTTGGAGCAACTAAATAAGAAAAATAATTACATAAAACTGGGTAAAATATCAATATTTTGAATTTAGAAGTTTGACGTGTTTTGCATGGAAAATGGCACACATTTCTTTTTCTAAGATCATTCAGATTGCAGGTATGAAAAGCGAAGGCAGAACATCTTATCGGATTTTAAAATTTTCTACCTGTCAGCACAAAAAAAATCATATATTGCATCGTTTTTTGGCAAAACACAAAATGTGTTGGTGAAAGTGAGTCTTTTAGAGGTCCGCTAGTTGTATTCTTTAAGCTCGCTTCAAAAGGGGGGTCACTTGCATTTCATCTTTTATAGTTCTCTCTGTTGCGCATGGAATTTTGACCTACAAATGCTTTACCATTGCCAGTTATAAGATGTTTGCGCATTCTATTATTCGTTATTCTTTATGAAGCCAGACGCATGTATACTGCATTAACAATGCAATAACTATAAGTTTAAACCGCTTCAAAAGATTGTAATGTATGTAATTATTCAGCATTACAAAAATAGTAATATCATTATTAAAACGGAAAATCGTATAAATATTTTTAAAATTAAAATAAAATAGTTAATTTAAAAAATAAATAAATCGATATAACCTATTTGATCCTTTATTTATGTAATTTAAATAAGTATGCTACCATAAACACACATTTAGGATGGCAACAAATATAAATTTATCTCGTTACCGGCCCTTTCCGGGGTGGACCCTTTTCGGGTACGGTACATTTTTCGGGTATGACTTTTTGCGGGGTGGACATTCTTCGGGTAGGACATTTTGCGGGGTAGGCCCTTTTC
>JAQIXW010005217.1:0-10666 GCA_034700685.1 Willowsia buskii | reverse complement strand
GAAGAAAGTTTGAATCTCGAAAGTAAACTTTAAACTAAAATTCAGTCAGCAACCAGGTAGTTGGGTCTGTAATGCTGTAATAAAATAGAACAAGAAAGCACTTTCTCAGCACAGGAATATTAGACTAGAACAACAGCTACTAAGCATGTCATGCCATATATCCATGTCATAATAGAATGAAAACTGAAAACGCAAACGTTATCGAATATTCTGTCCGTAAAACTTATTTTCCTAAATTTACTTGATTTTTCTTACATGAGCTTTCAGTAAATAAAGTCGAATTAATAAAGTCAATAAAGTATCACACAATAATGTATCTGCACGTGTTCAATAAATGCAGATTTTTTTTCATTTTAGGTATATACGATCATTGCAAACAACTTGATTCAAAATTCCATTCATATCGCTATTGTGTACGTATGTGCATAAAATAAGCTAGTTATTCATAAATCTAACAAAACTTAATCTTATCTAAATTAATTGTAATCAAATTTACGAAACAAAAATCTGTTTATCTGTTATCTACAAACACCCAACTTATACCAGATGTACCAGCTAGACTCGTAATTAGCCCTTTCAAAACTTCTTTCCAGATTAAAGTGGCACAAAGAACTTCATAAGTTACAAAAACATTTATAGCAAGTCACCGTAAGCTACAAGAAAAAAGTATGGCCAAGACAAGTAAAACATTTCACATGATGTACTTATGTAATGTATGCTAATTTGCTTATTGCTACGTACTGTAATTATGGACTATGGCTCAAGTTTATCATAATCATCTTCTCCGCCAATAAGTTGACATCTTCCATCTTCTCTGCGCGTATAACCATTGTCACATGGTGTATCCATTACGTCCTGGAATTGTTGAAAGCCATCATATAGTTATAAATTCGTGTATGTCCCATGCGGTAATTAAGTGTGGAAAATGCATACTTACGGCAGGTACAGCCCATCGCCTTATTCTTCCTGCTCTTGAAAATCCTTGCTCTCGCTGCTGCAGTGACTCTTTCACATTATTTTGAATATCTGGAGCATTTTGATTTATTGGCATGCTTCTAGAGACACTGATGCCTTTTATTGTCGACAAATTACTATTTTCTTTTGATAGGACAAACGAGCTTGTTATTTGTGTTTTCACCACAAAAACAATACAACTAGAGAGAATAATCACTGAGGACAGTGAGATTGTTGCGTGCACACCCATTGTTTTTGTATATCAGTAAAATTACTTTCACTGCGAGAAAGAAAATGAAAATTATTAAAATCCCAAGGTTAGGATTTTATGTCAGGATATGAAGCTTAACTGTAAATGTTGTAAGAGCCTGTCCCTGTCCATACAAATGTGTACTTTTATTGTAGTCAAGAATGCAAAGTTGATACTGGCTTCTGAAATGTGTTTTACACTTGAGGATATAGATGACAATCAAGTCTTAAAGATCAAAAGTGTGATTGTAACCATCCGAGTATAGTCAACTTACGACTTCGTTAGTTCCGAATTTTATTTGATGCTGAGAAATGTTAAAAGTTGATTTACAACTATTTCTCGAGGAAGATATCGTTGCCCTTTACTCAGTAAAGAAAAAGAGGAATTAGAAGGCAATGTAATCATACAATGGGTCTTTTTACTTCTCTTTTGACTCCATAAGGAATACAGAAGGTGCTTCAATACGCAGCACCCAGAGATGCAAACTAGATATGGGCAAAAAAACTAGTGGTTCCAGATTTTGATTTGGTTTTCTTTCATCTGAAATTCGCGTGTGATTTGCATTTCACTATATTGTCATTAAATGCAGATAATATTAGTAATATTTGTAGTTTTTAGTTTTAGGATGTTTGCGGTGCGTCCTATCCTTCTCAAGGTTCTTGCAAGGAGATTTTAGTCTAGTCTCACTTCTACAAATGGAACATGTTTCTAACGACGTGTTATAACCAGAGTGGAGCCAAAGAGCAACCCATCTGAATCTTGTTGTTGAAATTAAATGCAAATGAAGTAAAAATATTGATGTAATTATAAAGTCGGCTTACAAAAACAATAAAAGGTTAAACAAAAGGTATGCATGGAAGGGCTGTCATAATAGTACACAACACAATTTTACATTTTGGTGATCCAGGAATCATAATCACGCTAGCCAAGTTTTGTATACATTACGCAATTTGAATATTTACCCAAGACAAGGAATATTGGATGACCATAAATAATGCTTCTCCTGCAGTACCATAAGTTTTGGAATTGAACATTTTTTGTGCTACCTGTATTACCTGGCACCTGGTTTTGATTTTCGGCTAATAGTTTGAGTAGACAAAGTTTAATATATTGGTATATTCACGATTGCATCAAGAGTTACGTGAAAATATCGCAAGCAAACTGCATCATGGGTGATGCAAGGAACTTTGAGAAGGTTGATGATTATGGATGCTATCTCATTAAATCTAGTTTTTATATTTTTCAAATAAGGTAAAACATTTACTTTCTTCGTATAAATAATATAAACGTAATCTGTGACTCGTCTTTAAATCAAACACTCTTGAAAAATATTTAAGATGTAGTTATGAATCTAAACAGAAAAATTGCAAAAAGTGGTTTTATGTACATATGACAGACTCAACTAACGAAGAAGAAGCAAAAGATGGATATGGTGGCGTATCATGGAAAGCAAGTATGTTTTTTCTGTATGGAAAATATTTAGTTGTAAACGATACAATTCCCTGAGCATTTAAAAGGCTTTGTTGCAGGAAGGGACAACCTAATAACTCAAAGTCTATCTATCTATATCATCGTTAGGTCCAATCAAAAGGAGAGGAAAAGTGCAGCAATAAATTTTTGAACAAAGAATGTACAGACGAATTCACCTTTAGCATTGAAGCTGTGAAATATACATGGAATAATAAATGCTTATCTTTTTACAAAAAATATTTCAAAGAACAAAATCAATGTGAAAGAAAGGGGAGACATAAGACAAGACAATTGTAAGAAAATCAAACTAAAATTTCCAGCACAGAAAGGTTTAAAAAACTGAATGAAAGACATTTTGTTGGGTATACAAGCATTAATGTCCTGCATTCTGCAATTGATGAGTTAACTAATGCAGAATGCAGCTAACATTAAAAACTTCTACCTGCAATCTAATTACCTCTACAACGGAGTCGTAGGTTTAGAAATGTTCAAAATACTTTGAAGCTTAACGCTTTTAATGCATGCAACATGTAGCACTTGCAAATAAATTAACATGATGTGGCATTGTGATTATAATAACATTCAATCCGATTGGTCGTTCAGGCATGATTTCATCAATAGTTTTCTTCACGTATTAGAAATAAGATCAGGCGCATGTTGAATTTGTGTGTTCGTTTTAGCTTCAAGTGTGACAATGCCCTCAGATTCCGAATCTAGACTGATAGTTTCCATCCTTTCCGCTTTACCATTAATAATGTATTTATTACTGCTAGTGCCAGAACGGATACTACTTGTTGAAGTTTTTCTCGGTAAAGTAGAGTCAATTTTAGTGTTATTGGTAGCACTCAGAGATAACTTTCGAGGAGTAGAGCCAGGTGTTGTCATTTCCAAGCCATCTGCATCTGAATATTTGAACCACTTGTATGTTCGAAGAGGACCAATTAATCCTAAATTGAAGATATAGTTAAAGTCAGTCATCAAACAATATCTTTGAGTATATGATGAATTGTAAAATGGGTACTTAGTACTGACTTCTTAAACAAGGATACTTTTCTTCCAGTTGTTTTAGAGTTCTGCGGTTTATGCAAAATATCACGAATATTGCAAACGCCTGGAAAAACATGACACAATCGAGAACAACCACAGGCCAAGGCTTTGACTCTCCGTTGTAATACCAACTTAAAAGCTCCACGGACCAAGCCACACCCATAACGATAAACAATTTTGTAAAAAGCCGTACTCTGACAAATAAAATTCCAACAGGAAAGGGTCAATGGTATTAACTGTAAATATTTAAAAATATGCAAAAATACCACAAATATATTTCTGAATTACTTACGAATATCTATCTGATTTTGTCCTTTTTGTGGTAAATGTGTTTGCATTTTGTTTGCGAAATTCGTAAAAAATGTGACAAGTCCACAATACAAGCACCGTGTTAAAAGAAAGAGCGATTGCAGCAAGAGAATACAAATAGTATCCTCTAGCCCAAATTGCTAGAAAGCAATTTTTATCCGCATAGTCCGGAACCACAACCTCACTTTTTCTATCTCTACAGAAAGCAGTGAGGAAAATTATAACATAAAAAAATGCGATTTATGAACTCGTGTAAAATTTCTAGAAGTACATACCTATATTTTTCATCTATAGCCAAAAAGACGCTGCTTAGTATAAGCGGAAGTCCCCAGCCAATTAATGAATACAAACGGAATCTTCTAATCCGTTTAGATATCTTTGAAACAGGTCTCATTGATCTAATAACACAACATGAATGAAAAACTTTGATGATTGAGTTGGGGTTAAATGAGTAGATGAAAATATGACTCGACCAACGAACATACCGAAATGTCAGCCATAAATCGAAGTTCATAATAGAAAGCCACGTGAAACTCGTCATAAAGAAGTAATGGGAGAGAACAGCTATAATTTAAAAAGTATGAACTTAATTACATTTGGAACCTCTGAAGAATTTTAACAAAATTGTCAGTAATTTTCTTCTGTGTGTAGAGGTTCAACTAATATTTCAAGGCTTGCAATTAATTTACCAATGCTCAGGCAGAATGTTCCTCGCGGCTCTTTTCCTTTTATCTCCCGAAAAATGGAGGCTTGGTGAGCAATCATGCAGAAAACGTAAAAGAAAAACATGCTAATAGAATGACAGAGAACAGTCAAGCCGTGAAGATGTTGTTTATCAAGTAGCATGAGATGAACAATGACAGTGAGCAGAAGGAAAAACGAGCATACAAAAAGAACAGCAGAATAGGTCCATGCTATCTCAGAGCTCTGCAAAATTAGTCACAAAACACATTAAGGTAATTTCCGTGAGATTTGAAGGATTTTCCAAAATAACTTGCTGCAAAATTTACGAGCTTCTTACAAATAAAGTTCCTCCTGTTCCACTGGAGTTTGAAGAGGGACAAAACAATAAAACGCTGTGCTCCATCTCTTTTCCACTGTAAGAGCCATCTCCACCTAATCCCCAATTAGCATATCCATCAATGCAGTACTCTCCTTCTGGAATATCTTTCCATTTACGGGAATCGGTGAGAAAAATTGGTCGTTGGTTTGGCACTAGTTTCCACCTTTGAAAGCAAAGAAAGCACGTTCATGAACTGTTACATTCATTTGGGTCATTAATTGAAAATTTAAATACGAGTGGTATATTATATAAGTATATAGTCATCACGAGATTTCAGGGTCTAATGGTTTATCTGTTTTCTTCGGACGAAGAGCGTCTGATAGAGGCCATTGATCGAAAAATGAGCAATTTAGCTTGTTCCGGTAGATATGTATTTTTTCCAAATCCTTCTCATCTACTATCTCCATATGAGGATGCTTCGCATGATGCATTCTTGGCTTCCATTTTCTCTCTTTTGCGGTTACCTTTCTGCACGTAAAGTTCCAATAAATTAAGATTTCATCCACACCGCAACACTTGGGGATGCAGATTTTTGTCGAGTCCTCACAACTCGCGCTGCATACTCTCAACTCAACTTCCGTCTCTGAAATTCTGTTTAAATCACCAGATACAAGATCAACGTGTGTGTCAATCTTATGGATCAAATACGATCATAAATATATGTGCTAATTGGCAAGGACTAGACTATTTCTTACGATTTGACACAGTAATCTTTGGGACTATAATAGTGGCTTTCTTCGTGGAAGTAGCCATCGTGTGTGAAATGACTTGAAGATTTTCCACTATGCCACAGCCGAGTCCCTTTGACTGTGGATTTTATCCATTTCAGGTCTTCTCCATGCTCCCATTTTACAACTGTCACAAAGCTATCGCTACAAGGGAGTTTGTACTCCTGTGTACCTATTCTGATAATAAAAGACAGGCTATTAAAAACTTATTCTACAAAATAGCAGAATCTAAACATGCTAACCTACCCAAACTCTACGGTTTCATCGACATTGGTAAGATTTCCTGGTATGGTGAGTACAATATCGTCACTGCTCGAATTTCGATACTCTCTAAAATCAAAACATCTATTTAAAGTAGTTTCCACCTGTGTGTCATTCCTGCCACCTTGTGTAGTGCATGCGAAAGTCAACAGAAGTAGAACAAAGGTTAGCATGATTATTATTAATTAAAACAGCACAACCTTTTGATTTCATGACAAAATGAACTTTATGTAATTTGACATCTTCATCGCAGTTTTGGATTTCATTTATAATTATTCAACCAGTACTGCATAATAAAATGTGACTTACAGAGATTAACTACGTTCTTCTTATTTCTATTTCAACAGTAAAGCCAATATGTATATGAGTTTTGCATGTGGCTTTTTAAATTCTATGGTGGTTAAGCAAATCTAAATCTATGCTTCTTACAAACAGCTTAAAGCCACAAACTTTACCACAAGCATATGTATTTTAATTTTAGCTCCCACAAGTCGATGAAACAATCAGTCAATCATACGATTGAACAACAATTGTTTTTAAGAGTAAATAAAATACCCAAAATCCCATTAAAAAATGCAATACATTAAATGAATGAGTCAATGGTGTTATCTTGTAGGAAAACCAGATTCAAAATTTGTGAGTGTATCAGCAACATTTCTAACGTCTTATTCCGGTTACTTATTTTTACTTTTACAGTTTGTGTTGAAATGTTACTGCTACAACGATATTATTGAGATAACTTTTCTAAACAAAATTTTCTTAGGTTGTTTTATCCTTTAAAATTCCTTTATAAAACAAACGCATCATCAAACAAGCATTATGTAATGATTCATTTTCCGGAAATGCAGAATGGAATTGGGATGAAGCTATGCATGGTTGAGTTTTAGAAACAAAATATTGCTTTATGAGACCTTCAACAATTATTTTTGGTATACTTTTATTTATTGGAAAAATAGACTTATGCTATGATACATATCGGAAATAAATTAAGAGGAGGATTAAGCAGCATCAGAAGCCAGCTTTACGTCAATCTTGCCATTTCTGAAACAACAATTCATAGTAATAATTAGTTATCTGTCATAAATCTCATGATTTGTATTCTTGGCTTATTTATATTTGTAAAACTCACCCGAAAGAGTTGTTGGGCCATGGCTGCATGAAAGGAAAATATTTAATGAATAAAGTTTAGATTATTTTGTGGTATGGTTGCAAAGAATAATAATTTGATAACATGATATTAGTAAACATACGTTAGTGATGTTGACACCACCACCAGTGCAAATAACTTGGTCCAGACGTGGGCGAAGGTTGTTCTCCTTCAGAAGTGTATCGATTTGGTCGAAAGACAAGCTGTTATCCTTGGACAACAAAAGAGCAACAGCACCGGCAACGTGAGGAGTGGCCATGGAGGTACCCGAGAAAGTTACATAGGCATCATCAGCAAGATGGCCTGCAGATCTGACGTTGTTTCCGGGAGCAGAAACCTATGATTACAAATGGAAAGTATTGAATGAAAAATATTCCAGCTTTGTGAATCATTCACAACCTTTACTTTATTAGATGTTTATCAAAATTACCTCTGGCTTAATTCTGGAGGTGAAAAGTGTTGGGCCGTGAGAAGAGAAAGATGCAACAGCATTAGCGTTGTTGGTAGCACCTACACTGATAAGTCCAGTTTGATCTCCAGGACTGTTTGCGGTACGGCATCCAGGGCCTGAGTTTCCAATGGCTAAAATCCAAAACCAATGCTAGTAATAATAGAACTGGAATATGCGTGTAGTTGGTAAAAATTATCTTAAATTGTACTTACCGAAAATCGGGACGATATCGGCTGCCCTCCAGCTATACAATAAAAATATTGGAAATTACTCAATCGAAACTTTTAAAACTGTTTTTTGGATACTTAATATATCACGAATCAGGATATAGGGTTACTTACGCATTGACAACATCATTGTACCATGAGTTTTCTTGACCACCTCCCCATGAGTTGGATGAGAGAGCTGGCTTCTTGGTACAGTCTTCAGCAGAGCCTGTAACAGAACCGTTGCAATTGAAATCATTTATCCTAATTAATAAAAGAATAACCTTATGTTATATTATTCTAAATTGTATGCATGTATTACCGTCGGGCTGAGTGGGGCAAGTTGTGAATTGTCCACAAGCGAGAAGTGCAGGTTCAGTACAAGCTGAGGTATCGCATCCTCTGCAGGTGATGTAAGTGGCATTTGGGGCGACTCCAGTACCTCCACGTCCGACAATGGTGCCCATAGTGTGTGTGCCATGTCCGTTCTCATCAATTGGCGACCCACTTCCGGTCTATATATAATCTAGACATTATATTCTCATTCAAGAAGTCTTCAAAACAAATCGAGATTTTAAAACTTACGTAGGGGTCCAACCAAGCGTGTGTGTCACGGAGAGCTCCTGCTAAAGCTTCATGGGAAGCCCTGACTCCAGTATCAATGTGAGAGACAACAATACCTTGTCCTAGATGTCCATCATCCCAGACAGCAGGGGCGTTGACGTTCTGAACTCCCCTTTAAAAATTCATGCAATACATAAAATGAGTTAAACAGTTCAACCATACCACACCATGTTCAATTCTTTTTAAAAAGTGTACTTTCTCATATTTTACCATTACCATTCAAGGGCTCTAGGGTTAGCATCGGATCCATCTACAGAGTAGTAGAGATTGGCAGTGATTGGTTCACGGATTTCGTCAATTTCAGCAGAGAAAGTTGAGGAAACGCCCTCGATAAGTTCAAGAGATGCCCTTGGGACAAAGATACGGTTAGTAATCCAGAATTGCTGAACTCCAACCGCCCTGCTCTTCTGCAGATATCTGATGATTGGCTGTTGAGTTTTGGTGGTGAATTCTCTGAGCTGTTGGACCATAGCAGTGGTCTTCACGGCGGAGTTGGCGAATCTTTTGGAGTTGATGCTTGCAACGAGTGGGGAAACCTCGCTTTTCAGAACAATCATGACATCGGCAACGCCTTCAGTCCTGAGCTTGGACAAAAGTCCAACGGACATAATAGGGACGGCTGACACATGGCAAATAGCCACGGCCAAAGCAACAGCAATGGCTAATTTCATGGTGTTGTAATTTAAATATTTGAAACTGATGTCTTTGTCACTTAAATGATGAGACTGATGAGCCATTCACCGAAATCCCCTCTATTTATACTGCAAAATACGGTGATTCAATAGATATTGTATGGCTTTTCCTCTTATCCTGTCAATGTCAATCTTGTCCAGTCGATTATGTTATATAATTCATAATCGTGAATGATGGTGCTTAACTTTATGGATTTTCCCTGTACGCAAATATGCCAGTGGAAGCTTCCAAACGTTCTTCACCCATATTATGAAAGATTATCATTTACAAGACTATTAAACTACCTCGACTCAACTCAAAAGTAAAATATGGATTCGTCTCAAGGGTTGGGTGCACCCAGCAGAAAATAGTTTTTTTGTTTTGTTGGAACATATAGCCCGTGTCATGTATAATTATATAATCAGTAGGATTTTTCCACACAGTTTTAATACGAACACGAGGATTTAGACTGATCATCGATCACAATCACACACTCAAGCAAATGTAAAAATGACCATGTGTAACATAATGCGTTTATACAAGGCAGGTACATACTGTCCATGATGGTAATCTTTCCTTTTAGGAGGTTGCAAACCCATTGTTGTGCATGATTCGTGAAAGTATTTCCCAATATTTATTTACCTTCATTTTCCGTGTCTGTTTTCAATAGTTAAAGCAATTAAAATCATTAATATACATACATACATACGTACATATATCTGTGTCAAATCACACCTTGTTTTCACTACACCATATCTATTTTGCCAACTTTGCAAAAATAAATCGAGCACAATATTCATTTAAAAAACTTAGATAAGTCTTATGATGGTTTCGATATTTGTTAAAATATTTGAGTTTGATAATGTCTAGTCATGGTCAGAAAAACCGGTGAAATGACAAGTAATGACATGTCCAGTCGATTGTGCTGGGTAATCTCCAAATATTTATTTATTTTTACGCTCCATTAATACCTAAGCTTTGACGGCATCTTTTGTAGGAATTGATAAATTTAATTCAAATAAGAGTTTTTACACGGTTGAACCATTCTGAAACCTCTCCACTGTTAGAAAATAATTACTGCTTACATCCTGGTTATTATGCTAAAGCAACATTGGAACTCGATATATAACTACATATTACCTGGAATAACGGTAATCAATTATGAATTGAAATCATTTGTCGCACAGGAAGGAAAATTAATTTATTTCGTGAAATATCAAGTATAATATTGTATGCAAACATAATAATATATGAGATAACATTCGAAATTGTGCTTATTATTGTGATGGAGGTTGATGAGTATTATGTGATTCAATAATTCCGAAAACAATTCAATATTTTTTCGATTCAGTTTTATTTTGGCGTAACTAAAGATTCTAAAGTTAACTGTTGAATTATTCGAAACAATTAAACAGCATCAATGGCCCTGTTGACTCGAACATTTCCCCATCCATGAGAGTTGTTTGGCCAAGGGTCAGTTACAT
>JAQIXW010005216.1:0-10666 GCA_034700685.1 Willowsia buskii | reverse complement strand
GTTCCATTTTGTACGATAATGTATGTAAGAATAAACATTTATATAAACGCCTCTTCTTAAATTTTTATGCCTTGTCAACTTCTAGTTGTTTCAAAGTGGAAACAGTATTTGCAATCTGATCTAAACGTGCTGCTGACAAATGGTAACGAAAATATTTTATGGAGTAAATGTTTATCTTGTATGTTATTTAAATTTAAATAATAAGACTGCTTACAGATATAAAGATACTTTGAATGGTTTTTTTTGTCAACTTTCAAGCAATTTACATTTAAAAATAAATTTTAGTTTCCCATCAAAATCAAGTTTACCACCCATCCCATCCAATTATCCAAAACCGTGAGTTGCGTCTCTGACTCAAAAAAGTTTACACCAGAAATATAAATTTTGATGCATCTGAATGACTTCCAGTAGCGACGCCACAATCTTGACTTCATTCTGCTCACATTCGAAACATCACAAAACTTTAAAGCTTTCCCGTTTGCGTATGATTTGATCATTTCATCGCTCACACTAAATATTCTTATTGCAAAATGAAAGCAAGGCATGAGGATAGCAGTTGCAAGACCTATTCCATTTACAAAGTTTGTATTCGTGACAATATCGAATTCTCTGGACCGAGTAACCATGGCATAAGTGCAAATGCAAAATGCATAGCTTGCAATAAACATGAATCCAGGATACAAATAGGCTTTTCCAATGCTATTGTATATTTTAGCAGTTGTCTCAATTTCTCTGTACATTTGTACAAGATTTTCAATGTCGAAGGAACTTTGGACATTTTCCAGCTTTCTCTGAAAGACGAGCAAGGTTGAGTAAATTGCAAATGTGTACACCATTACCATGACACAGAGACCAAGAGAAGCAAAATTTACGTATGTTCTCCAACACAGATATTGGTGCATTGTCACCAAGATCATTCGTAAGATTTCCAACGCGGTGCCCAGCGTGTGGTCCATATCGACTGGGAGAAATTGTCGAATATCCTGAAACAGAACTTTTGGAAGGATGCTCCATGGCTGCCGAGATACCCCTCCAGTGAAGCCAAATGCAAGTCCTAAGCCAATGTAGCTAATTCCAATGATTCTGGTAAGTTTGCATTGCATCCGCGAGCCAAAATTTGATGACCAATAATCAGCTAAACACAGGAATTTTAAGAGATGATAATGAAACACATAACCAATCAATTATAAAATGATGCCATTTGTACGCACCTTCCTCGGGATTACTCAGAACATATTTTTCTTCGAATCGTAACATTTGATTAAGCAATCCAACGTATTCAGTTGAGCATATGTGATACGAATATGTGATCCTTGCAATACAGAAAAATGCAAAGACATTCAAACCGTTGAAACAGGTTGTCAGTAGGGTATTTTCAGAGAATAGTTGATTATATGTTCCGAACATGGTGACTGACAAAAGTATTGCGACATTGTATTTCCAATATTTATTTTGATAAGCCAAGTTGGATTCAAATACATATGTGGACTGATCTGTGTTTCCTGGAAGTTGAGTAACTCTAAAGGGAAATGTAAGTGAAAGAAGATTAAATTTGGTAATTAGAACAAAAGTTTTCCTTATTTCAATAAAGAGTTTTGTAGAAACAAACATTTTGTGAAAAACTTTAGAACATTGATAACTGTAATAGGAAATAGTAGATTCTGACGGTCCGGCTTATGGTTCAAAGAGAGCGAAAATGAAGGTTTTAATGCCCATGGTTGTCTTTAAATCTCTTGACCGTTCTATAATTGGGCATGTTATATTTAAAACTTAATGAGTTGGTAAATATTTCGATGCTTTACATGTTTTGTAAGGTGTTTTAAGCCGCTGTTTTATAAAAATATGATTGGGTTGTTTACTCAGAAGCAAAAGAGGTGAAATTAAATCATTTTAGAGTCCTGGGAAAATTGTCATGAACTTGAGACAGTTTAATCTTAACAGTAAGCAACAACAAAATAACAACAACTTTCACCATCATGAAACTTTCGTCTACGTAGCATCAAGAAAATTGTATTATGGTTGTGTAATGTACATTACCATCAGAGTAGAGATTACCATTACATATTCTAGCATTACTAAAGCTTCTTCGTGTTCCACTATGATGAAAACGGCATTCTGGAAAAGGTTGGCAGATCCCACCGATTCAAACAATCGCATGTGATGTGTTTTATGGTTTTGAAGCAAAAATTATAATTGCATATTTTACTAGCCGATGCTTTCCTTGGTTGAATATATGTACAATAATTGAACCTTCATGGTGAATTATGAATGATGGCGACAATCTGATGTTGGTTGAGCTTGAACAGCATATAATTGAACATGGGACCATGAAAAAACATATCTAAAAGCGAAAATTGCTAAGGACTTTATGATAAATTCGCTTTGTACTTTGCTTGGTGCCCAGATCTTGACGTAATTTTATTCTGTTCCCGCTTGTTTTTATTGCAATTATATGATATAATTTTGGTAAGAAATCTTGAAGGTTTGGTAGACAACATAAATAACAAGCAAATGAGGTGAAAGAAGGTCATCGTAAATCAGCTAATGTTAAGAGGGTACTTATTTATTGTTTATTTGACTTGACCTGTTTCATTAGATATCAAATGATATTTAGCAGAAGCAGCTTGGACCTTCAGCATGTTTAAGGTACGATCACGCCATCATTAGGAAGATAATGATTGTTAGGTAAGTGAACGATTGCTTATAATTGCAATATTTTAAACTGTGAACACGGCTACTAACGACTAATGTTAGAGAGAACATTAAAAATTCGGGTATTTTTTGCCAATCATTATGTCTACTATATTTGCAGAGGTTCTTGCTGCATTTATTGTAAGTGGAGTTCAAACCTTCTTCTACTTCTACCTCAACATTGTAAGTTGCTTATAAATAAACGCTTGGTCACGTTCCCAAGGCCGATGGAAGTTAATAAGTTCCATGACAAATAGTTTTAAAACGTGACCATATATGATAGAACTTCTTTGCAGTTAAATCCCACCATGATCGTACAGTACTGCTAGAGATTAGTAGGTCAAACCGAAAATGATATTTATGAAAATTTGACAATCTAATACTCTAAAAAAGTCTTTCGAAAATTGGAAATAAATTTGTCGTGGTACTTCTCATGCGGCAAGTATACTGTACGTTGTTTAGGGAGTTAGCAGTCCAACGGAAAACAAAAGAAAAAAAGAAAAAACACTTGATAAATTCTTAGTAATTGTAGTGTAATATTTAACGACTAATTATAAATGCCGTAGAGATAACAGTATCGTGTTTTGTATCTTTGTTAATACAATCTGCATAATAAATTAACACAAAACCAAACCAATTGTACAGCTTATTAGATGGTATTATGTTGGATATAGTTTACCCTAAATATAGTTTATATATAATATTTCAAGAAATAGTTGGCGTTTATGGTATATTTTGTCGTGCGCAGTGCCTTTTATTCCTAAAATCAGCCAGTATCAACAAGTTTATATCTTGATAAATAACACAAATTCTTATTTGGAAAGTACTATTTTATTGTCCACACAAAAACAAACGACTATTTTCCCATCAAAATCAAGTTAACTACCCATCCAAACCAATTATCGAAAATATTGAGTTGCGTCTCTGACTCAAAAAAGTTCACTCCAGAAATATAAATTTTAATAGATCGAAATGACTTCCAGTAGCGAATCCACATCCTTGACTTGATTCTGCTGACATTTTTCACATCACAAAACTTCAAAGCTTTCCCATTTGCATATGATTTGATCATTTCATCGCTCACACTAAATATTCTCATTGCAAAATGGAAGCAAGTCATGAGGATTGCAACACCAAGACCGATTCCATTTATAAAATTTATATTTGTGAGCAAATCGAATTCTCTGGACCCAGTAACCATGGCATAAGTGCAAATGCAAAATGCACAGCTTGCAATAAACATGAATCCAGGATACAGATATGCTTTTCCGATTTCATTGTATACAACAGCAGTTGTCGCAATTTCTCTGTACATTTGTACAAGACTCTCAGTGTTGCTGGAACTTTGGACATTTTCCAGCCTTCTTTGAAAGACAAGCAAACTTGAGTAAATGCCAAATGTATAGACCATTACCATGACTGATAAACCGAGACATGCAAAATTCACAGCAGTTCTCCAGCAAAGATATTGGTGCATTGTCACCAATATCATTCGTAGGATTTCCAGTACAGTACCCAACGTATGATCCATATCGTTTGGAAGAAACTGTCAAATATCCTGAAACAGAACTTTTGGAAGGATGCTCCATGCTTGTCGAGATACTCCTCCAGTTATGCCAAATACAATTCCTAAGCCGATGTGGTTAATTCCAATATTTCTGGTAAGCATACATTGCATCCGCGATCCAAAATTTGATGACCAATATTCAGCTAAATAGAATTTTAAGAGAAAATTATGAAACACATGAGAACTATAAATTATTCAATGATGATACGTAAGCTCACCTTCTTCGGGATTTGTAAGAACATATTTTTCTTCGAATCTTAACATTTGGTTAAGCAATCCAACGTATTCGCTTGAGCATTTATGATACGAGTATGTGAATCCGGCAATGCAGCTAAATGCAAAGACATTCAAACCGTTGAAACAGGTTGTCAGAAGGGTATTTTCAGAGAAGATTTGATTATATGCTCCAAACACGGAGACTGACAAAAGTATTGCGACATTGTATTTCCAATATTTGTTTTGATAATCCAAATTAGACTCGAATACGTATTTTGGGTGATCTGTGTCTCCAGATAGTTGTGTAATTCTAAAGGGAAATGTAAGGGAAAGAAGATTCAATTTGGTAATAAGAACAAAAGTTTTCTTTATTTCAATCAAAAGTTTTGTCGAAACAAACATTGTTGCATGTGCTTCAGCTTGTTGGGAAACAATGGAACGTGTTAGTGTATATGCCTCAAATACTACGAAGAAATGGACGGTAACATTGCATGTTTGGTTGTAAAAGTGAAAAGATAATTGGTTCTGTACTCCGAATAAACGAAGGACATTGATGAGTTATTATACGATTAATGTGGTACGATGGAACAACCCTTAATTCTCACTATAAAAACATAAATGGCTAAACTGTATAATTACAGATTATGTATTATGTACAAGTGGTAGTCGAGATTCACACCTGGAATTGGTGGGTGTAACTTCACCCAAATAGCGGTGTATTATAGTTAGCGTAGTAAATTCCATTGTTTCATAAAATGTTAGGTTCTTCACTCAATCAGATAACTAATGAATAAAGCAAGCCATTAATTTAGCCTTGAAAACTCGTCATTTTGTGAAATGGAACCCGCCAATTTATATGGAGTTTCCAAAAACGATAAAAGATAGGATTGGTTTTTAATATGTTATATGAGCGTGTAAGATTTACCGGGTAGTACATTTTGGTCACACAGTTATACAATTCATGGTCTTATGTGACATTTTAAGAAAGTATCATTGTACCTGAAAGGCAATTCTAACGGTGCATGATGATGTTGGTCATTAAAACTCTCCTTGAAAATCGTTTGTGATGTCGCTTTAAAATATGGGGCTACCCTAACTAACTAACTATACCTTACTTACTTTGCCATTTAAGGTAGAATGCTTGTAAAATTTAAAACATGCTTCCAAATTGAATGCTGAGAGGTTTTTTCGGGTCAATTACTTCATAATCGTCAAAGCCTTCTTTCTTGTCATTGCCTCGTTTAATGATATAAACCGGTGCCGAGAAAGAAAGAGAAAAATTTGAACTTCTAATTGTGCACGTACAACACACTGAAATGGGATCAACCATTATATCATTCGAAAGACCATGCAAAACTCTACAAATCGTGCCTACAAAGTTTACTCAAACACCAATGCATCTTCCATAGCGGAGGTTGAAAAAAGGATAGTTGAAAATCTGATTTTCAGAAATGGGTAAAAATTAGTCAAGTCGACAGAACATATTTTTGCTAACTTCTCTGAATTACGTTGAAATTTCCTGATCCGCATATCAATCGATAGATAAATGTATGCTCTACAAACTAAGGGCTTAATGAAGGGTTACTGATGGTTAAGGACTGTTTTGCATGATTTGTTTGTATATTTTCTTTTAAGCATAATTTAATCCTCGGATTAAAACGCTTCCATATCTAAATAAATATGCATGCAAAATGCTAGTTGATAGCTCATTTGAAAGCTAATTAATAGGTCTTTATTATGTGTTGTCGAACGTGGTTATACAACAGCGTGCGCAGGAGTTATGACCATCAGAACCGACGAAATATTTTTGTCGCGATCATCGGGATTTTTAATCATAAATTTGTAAGCTGCTGTGCTTGCATTTAACTTCAACATTTTTGCATGTTTCACATCGTTTATGAAAAAGAGATATGTAGAAAACCCAAGAAGTCGAAAATTGTTTGTTTGTGTTCACATTAAGCTGCAAAACCTCTGCGCTAAGAAAAGGTACTACCTGAATAATCCCGTTTTGACAGCCGTAAAACAAATACGTCTGTACATCATAAAACGCTAGTTGACAGAAAAGAGAAATATTGTGCTTGTAGAGTGAAGTGTGCGCTTTCGAATGATGTATCACACTTACATATGTATGGCGGTTTAGAATGTCTATGATGCTTCTTAGAAAATTCTCTTTCTTTCCCGGCACCGGTTTACTTGTTGTGTACCGGTGATTATTATGAGCCAATCCTACTGCTGACTTCTTTGTAACTTTCACATTTGCTCTATTAGTTCCATTTTTCTTGTTCTTGTCTTTAGAAATTCTTTTGAAACATTTGTTATTATGGTTGGAACAGTTTTTCTTTTCAAGGACAAACGGAATTACAGATAATATTCACGGTTTGAGTGGGTATGATGGATTATTTAATAAAACGTGGTTCAGGTTTACACGTGATTTCATTCTTTAACGACAGCATGTAATTAAAATAATAAGTAGGCATGATGTTATAGAATACACAAGGACTTTAGAAATATTGGAAGATTGGTATTTGGCTAATGGGTTTATAATGATTTAAGGATTCAGTGTGGAGGTGTCATAACTAAGATTTACTAGTATAATATTTAGAGTTGAATGTAAGCAAGTGTATGACAACTATAACTGCTTTGTAAAAAACATCACGATGTACACCATATTTGTTGGTCGAGTAAATGACATGTGTGTTCAAGCACCCGTCAGCAGGCAATTTTTAAGCATATTATACAGAGCTTTGGTTATTTGTTGCTGTTATCGAGTGCAGTTATGCTTATTATGAACGTTTTAATGTGAAAATCCTAACGTTAAATCATGTAACTTAATCATGTTCTTATCGAGGAAAGCATTTTCCATGAATTATCATAATACTGCTTAAAAGAGTTTGGCAACATTTTGGGGAAATACGAGACGTTTTACAGAATTGCAAATTGTGTTGAATAAAAAACATTACATATTTTAATTATGAAAATAATTGCACATTTAATTTCAGAGAGTCTAGGATCTCTATTGATCTACATTGGTCAGCCTTAGTAAAACATTGTATGCGCAAAATATGTTGATTACTTACAAAACTGAGCAGACGAAATGATTTAGGAAAATATGATCACATATCACATTCATAATATGTAAATACTCAAATCAAACTTTGTACCTCTCATCAATCTGCGTAAAATAACTCAATGAATTTCATGTCCACGAATAACTTGTTGCATTTGGCTGTTCTGATTTAGTATTAACCAACATTTCAGTTCCATCTAAAACAAAGCGAAGCAACATAATAAGTTCGTCTCATACAAACTGCTTGCCAGCATCTTATTTCATAAAATCGCCATTTCATTCTTAAATTCCCTTTTGTGTCGCGGGGTTTTCTGGTACCCTTGGACAAATGCCAGTACTTTACGAAAATGGTAAGAGTGAGCTTACCCAATCTCATGTCATATCAAGATACTTAGCCAATAAGTTAGGATTGGTGGCTGACAACGACTGGGAAAATGCCCGGATTGATGAAGTAATTAGCATCGCTTTGACCTTTTCATTTGTAAGTTCAAAGATTAAAAGTAAATCTACTTATTTGTGAAGACTCACTTTTTACATTTTAATACAAAATTATTCCCTAGTCGGGTGAACGACAATGTTCCAAAACGACCCAGTGTAGAAGAAACCATTAAAAGCTATGCTCGATGGAAAAATTAGGTTAGGTTACCAAAGACTCACAGCGATTCTCAAAGAAGAAGGTGATTTCATACTTGGCTCTAAACTGACTCACGCAGATTTTTGGTTGGCCAACATCGTTTCCATTTTTGATGACCCATTTGTAAGCATCTTTCATTTCAAATGATAACAAATTTAGATAATTCCAATAAACTGATATTTGTGTTCCGTTATAGTCGGGTGATCACCCAACTATGACTGCCGGAATGCCAGCTCCTCAGGAGTCGGACATTTATGTAGGATTGACATCAGCAGAGTTCCCTTTGCTTAGAAAACACTTGAAAGCTGCAGAAAGCTTGCCAAAAATAAAAGAATGGATTGCGAAAAGGCACAAGACCATTTTAAAAATTCATTAAGTAACCAAAACGTTTTTGTGTTTATTGTCAGTATGCCAAGGCAGTGTAATTTATATTTATCATAATAATAATGTGTATTGTTGTATATAATTAAGTTTTACCCAAAATCATATCATGTGACTTGACATGAAATACTTGGATAAGATACGAAATAAAAACTTGTCCCAATAACGTACTTTATCTTAAATTTTGAAATTATTTGCATATATCATGCGATAATATAGAAATACAAAATAATTTATTTTTAAATTCTCCTATTTTCTCTGAAATTTGTTGCCGATAATTGTAAAATTCAGAAAGCAATATTTTCTCTATCTTATACAAAAATATCCATCCAACCAATATGATACTAGCATATGAGCAATTTTCATTAAATATTCGTACGTTGCGTAAACATTTTCAAAATACTATAAAAGTAGCCGTAAAAGTGGCCGTGACCTCAAACCAGACATGGCAGGTTTGATGGGTTTTAATAAAACCGTACGGGTGCCACAGTTTATTAACTAATTTTAGTGATTTGTGGGTTTAATTATGTTGAAGTTATTATACACTTACACATGTTTAAAGTCAGATTTTAAATTGCCCTATATAAACCTATGTTAATCCTGTTTAAATCCAAAGCCCATTTTAAGGGGACCTAATATAACCCTAATTCAAATTCAAGTCTACAACCTCCGATATAACTCAGAGCGTTGCCGGTCTGTCTAACATATTTATGAATCTATATTCTAGGTTATATCAAATATATTTACGACCAGCTCACAAAACACGTATGCATAATATTTGTTTTCAAACTTCACTGTAAATACTAGGAATGTCAAAATAGTAGCCTATTATTCCTTCTCTAATTATCGTGTTATTTGTTATTTAAATTAACTTTCCTCTCTGAAGGTTTTACATAGCTCGGTTCTTAATGATGTTCTGTTTTTGGAATCCATTCAAAATTTTACATAAATATTTTGACGCCTATGCGGATAACCAACCAAGCTTTCACTTTTCTATAAACCACCTAACTGCTTTAAAACCAAAAACAAAATTTAAGTTTCTTTGATAAACAAACATGGAGAAAAATATTGTACAAATTTTTCTCTTTATATTAGCCCAGAACTGTATTTGCAGTCAAAACTACAAAACTGAGGTGTGGTTCCACTATTACGGTATTCCTGAAGCCACTTTAGCGAAATATGGCCGACTTCGTGACCTCTCATTTCCTAAACAAATTGCGCATCCACGAGTAAAATTTTCTTTGCCGATTTTTATTTTGGCGCAAATTGTAACTGACAAAAACAACGTTTCTTTGAAAATCATGAATTGGTCAAAACATCGGGTTTTTCTCCAGCATAAGATTTTAGAACGGGGAAACAGCCCCTTGATGACTCCAGTATTTGGAGATTTTATAAATCTGAGAAATTCCCCTTTAAACCAATGGACTTCATATATTCATCCGGATACTGGATCTGTTCAAACGCCAGATTACAAATATTTTGAAGGATTCCACTGGACATTCTTTTACTGTGACTTGCCGCGTTGGAGAAGTGAGCCAATTTACAAATTGTCAGTTTTTCTAGACGTGTACCACGATCATGTTTGGTATTCACTTTGTTTCATGGGAATTCTAGTTTCCTGTTTTCCCATAAAACATTTTATTTCAAATTTTCAAGCAGTACTTGCTTCCCTCTTAAGTGCAGGAGTATCCGGCATTCCCAGAAATCGTTTTTTAATAATTCTCTGGCTATTTTGCGTCAAGCCAATTGTAGATATTTATTCTGGCGACCTTTCCAGCATTATGGTTCGACCTCCTGAGGAACATTCAATTGAAACAATTACCAAATTATGTGAAAGCGGTTACACAGCTATGCTACATGCGTCCTCAATTCCACGTCAGAGAAGATTACTTGCTTATATGACATCTAATCAGTCTGGGAGATTTGTACCATCAGATTTTTTGAGTTTGAAGAAACTTCATGAAAATCCTAAGCCTGTCTCCGTTTACTCTGAAGTTGGTCAAAAGATGATTAAAAACTCAACAGAGAAGGTGGCAGTGATTGGCGACGCGGTTTCTACAATGTTTGTAGCAAATTCGTTGAGTTTTAATGTACACCAGAGTAAAGGTTT
>JAQIXW010005215.1:0-10666 GCA_034700685.1 Willowsia buskii | reverse complement strand
TTCTTCATCATGTCTGCCATTCCACCACCTCCTGTCCCACCACCCAAGTTCTTCATCATGTCTGCCATTCCACCACCTCCTGTCCCACCACCCAAGTTCTTCATCATGTCTGCCATTCCACCACCACCAGTTCCTCCCCCTCCAAAATTTTTCATCATGTCAGCCATTCCCCCGCCGCCAGTTCCTCCTCCTCCAAAATTTTTCATCATGTCAGCCATTCCACCGCCACCTGTTTCTCCGCCTCCAAAATTTTTCATCATATCAGCCATTCCTCCACCACCCCCAGTATCCCCTCCCATATTTTTAAGCATCGAGCCCAAGCCCTCCATGTCCCGTTTGACAAGATCTGAAATCATTAATTCGAAATGTGTAAATTAATTTTGAAATGCATGCACATAAAGATTCACAGATTCAATAGGAGGCGAGTATATTTAAGTAATGACCATGACTCTGTCCTTTGTTCCCAGTTGGGGCAGCCTACCAATTCAAAAACAAAAAACATATTAATTACTTTTATAACCGATTATGTCGACTACATTGCACACTGAAATACCCTATAGCAGGTTTACTTGAGATATGTCCGTTATCACGGCTGCGAGAAGCAGCACTATTGAAATCCTCATTTTCTTGAGAGAGATCGAAAATATGAACTTTCCACTTAACCAGACACTACCTTCAATCTTAAGAAACTCACTTAAGCTAAGAGTAGTGAACAGAAAATTTCGGCTCTCTCATCTGTAAACCAATCATCCACATCCACAACCTTTCCCTTGTTGAGGACACTTACAATTATTAGTCATGAATCCATGAATGTGTGCATAAATTATCTTTTATTCAATCAAAGCCAAATCGGAATTTGCAAAGAATGTACATTTGTGATATTTGCCAAATCTATCTATAATCTATATACCTAATCATCGTTAAACTTATGGGGTTTCATGTATATTATGTAGCTTTTGTCCCCAAAAGCAGTTTTAAATTAAAGCATTGGGTACCAGGAAAATTTGGATGAAATGCACGCATCCATCACGTTGTCACGAACCTACATGACAATATGACAAAGTTATACAGAAATTTAATTTTACAAAAAAATGATGATGGCGGAAAACGATCTTGGTAAAAAGATAAAAAGCAATTCTACACGGAATATATTATGGTTATGGGAAAAGACACAACAATAACATCATTGACGTATCAGTATCAGTATTCTTTCATACGTCAGAATTTTTGTAGGGATGAAGGAATAAAACGCAACGAAAACTGATTCCATAATGCAATCTTGAATTTTAACTAAATTCATCTCGCCTATTGTATATAATTTTATGCCATTAGGTTGACAAAAGGTCATTTCTCAAGTAGCAACAGACCTAAATCAATTCCTTATAATTTTACATGAGAATTTAAAAATACATAATCAAAATTTCAACAGTGCAGCGGTCGAATTCAAGTTTCAAATATCAATGTCCGTTTCAATGGTTAAATACTTTGCTATATGAAAATAAACATGATTCACAAGTTTTATGATTACTTTGGCGTAGATGTGATACTCTTTATGTTTATCTTTCTGTTTTAAAAAAAGTTTCATTTCAAAGTCTCAAAGTACATGATGCACCTAAGATATTTGCAACTACCATACATTCTTTTACGAACACCATAAGGTGTAGGCGTACATAATGATCGACTTTGAAACAATGTAATTCAAGAGGACAGTTTGTGATGACCTGACATCAATATTTAGAAAACTAAAACAACACTGAAACATCGACATATTTTTGAAACTCAAATTACATAGCATTTTCTTTATCATTGCTACTTCTGCACAGTATACATAGGTATATGATAGGTATATTATGTACTCTACTCGCTCGTTTCTTTGCCCGTAATTTTAAGTAATTTCACATGAATACTTCATAAGTGCTCCATCTATTCTCTCTGTTTATATAACTGTATCAAAGGAACGTAAAAGGAAAACAAAAACCGAAAACAATTTGTACATTTTCCTAGTGGGTTTGAGTTGTTGGAAGACAGAGAAAGATGATGATGATGGCTGTTGCATAATATGTAGGTGTGTGCTGCTACCTACATACAAAAAACACACAATGTCTACCTAAAATATAAATATCTTTCCCTCCTGTCTTTTTCATACTGTTCTCCTTTCATGTGCCTAATTTCTGGTTACATATCCGAAGGCGAGTTGTTCATGCAACAACCTTTTATGTACCTACTTTGATGTAGATCGTCATACGCATCGTTCATTTAACAAAAACACCAACAACGAACTTCAAAAACTGTGGATGAAAACCACCACCATTATGATATCATTATACATAAATATAACGGGGAGCTTATAATCATGTTATTAGTAGTAAACGTAGCAGAGAAAATATTGACGACGATACTACCTTGAAGCCCTTTCTTTCTCTGAGGATATATTTTTGCCCAGAAAAGAGTTTTTAGAGTTTTCTCCAGGATAAAAGTTCTTGCAACTCCCCCTACCATCCAAGTACAATACAACAAAGGGAAATATATGTAGGCTTACATAAAACTAAAAGCTTTCTCTCTCTATTTCGCTACTGCTGCCGATACACTTGATGTCTGATGTCCACCCTGTCCCCACAAAATTAAAAATTCATGATCTCGTGTGTCCAAAAAGAGTAAAGTGCGTTTTCTAAGGTTTTACTCTTGCTCTGTTTTCAGAGAGGCAGAGAGAGAGAGGAAGAAACGGGAGTAGCGCTGACAGTAAATGTACTTTATTTATATATTTCACTGCTTTTTATGCTTTCCGTCTACTTCAGCAGCTGGCAAAACTACACACCCCTTTATGGTATAAGTTGTGTGAGTTGCCAGAGTTTACTTTATGCTTGTTTTTAACTTTCTCTCTGGAATTTTATGCATTGAAGCATGCAGACCGACGAGGATAGTCTGGACAGCGCATTAAGAAGTTTGCTTGGTCATCAAAACAAGAAGCATGAATTTTTGGTGACCCGACGAACTGTGTTGCTGCTGTTGTGAAATTCTATCAGTGTGTGACGCAATGACACCACCCCACAGACAAGACAGACCATTATTGTCCACTGTGAGTTTTTGGATACTTTCTTTCAAGTGGGGAAAAATGAGATGATTATGTCATGTCTTCTCATGTCATCATACCATTGTCGATTTTGAAAAGGAAATGAATCAAGTGGTCTTCTTAGAAGAAGAGCTGGCCATCATCTTCTAGAGCAATTCTATTTGGCGTGTTGCTGTTTACTTAGGTTGCATGGTTTACTTTGCGCTTTTCATGTCAAGATTCCATTAGGTAAGTTCAAAAGGCTATTCTTCTCCAACCTACCTACTATTTGCTTCATGCCTGATAGAATTCCCCAGTTTTTCTACTTCAATTATTTGTCACAAAACTGGGGCATATGGACGTTTTCCTTTTGTGTTTTTAAACCTTGTTCTCTTTTTCTTGTCATTGAAACTACGAATTCTACAAAAAACCCAGAGCATAAAACATGACATAAACTCATCTTTGCATATGTAAACAGCTCTTAATTTTGTATTTCATCATTTTATGGGTTATATCAGCTTATCATCCGGATTTCTTCATTAAAAACCTGTTGTGTTAATTTTACTCTAAAGACAATGCCCTTTATTTTCTAAACAATTTCAATGTCTGGTTCTGTCCAGTAAAAGAAGAAAACTTGCTAATAACCAGCTAGCCAAGCTACATTATCGAATGATGAGAAAGAGAACTGTCCGGAAAAGTAATGGTGGAAGATGGAGGCGGAATATTTATTGCACACAATCACCAAACATATCTATCTACGTTACGCTGCTTAAAACTGAAGTGCTAGTGAGATGTGCGATAGTGGCTGGTTGTCGTGTTGGTCAGCAATATAAACCGCAACACGTAGCACGTAACTGAATAACTAATTGTGGCTACGTTTCAAGCAATAAAGGAAATGGAATGATGTAAGACCACAAGTAGTCACTACAATTGGACGTATTTGTTTCCTACATCAACCATAATAGCCATAACAGTGTAGCACTCCACTAAAAACATTTACTTTTATTTTGGAAACTTGTCTTGTAGTGACTAACCAAAATGCGCACTCATTTCGAATGGTAGAGTGTGCCCATGGTCTGGTCTGACTCTAGATTATAGATTGACTCAGGTGGGGAAGGTGTGTAGTGTGTAAATCGTGTGTGACTCTATATAGATTCTTATGACCGTTATAATCCTATAATGGTTGTGTTGAACTTACCACCACTCTACTCATAAGTATTGCAAGATTACACACATATCATGTACTTTGACAAGTTGATTACAACAGGGCGACATGGATAAAATCATAAGTAAAAACTCAGGAATGGCAATGGCACACCTTTTCTCGCTATCTTACGTAGTAATCACCGTTTTTTGCTTTTATGATCCTAATGTAAATAATATTGAGTTTCTCTTCATAATGTAGAAATATAAAGTGATATTGAATGCTGGAGGAAGTAAGTGAAGTAACATTTCGAGTAATTTGTACTTTTGGATACTTTTGGACTTGTACGTCGTATATGTTACATTTGCCGCGTTTCAAAAATTTCAGGAAGGTAGATCATAAACCTGCAAGTAAGACCACATTGTTTAATACAAACTGGCAAGTTTCATTTTAATCCTGACTTTGACAAATTAAGAATTAAGAAACTGCCAAAATTAAGACGTTAAGGTAAAAAGTATAAATTTATAAGAAATCTGCTACTGTTTTATATTTTTCTTAATTTCCATTTTTCTAGTATTTTCATTAACTTCGCTAGGAATTTCAATATTTTTGTTTCAATGTTTTTGTTATTCGGAAAAATTATACGATAATGGCTTTACATTGTTATAGCACAACAATTCATCTAAATGAAATTGTTTTTTTTTGCATTAAAATAGAGAAGAGCAAGTCTTGGTGTTCGTTGTATGTTCTGAAAATATTACATGTCTTTGAACAATAAAGCGGCAAACTATAATTTACATTTTCCCGTACGTTACACAATAGTCACGGGGAGGATCCAACGAAACTGCAGCAGCAGCAGAGAACAGAAAATGAGCAAAAACTGGGCTTTCACTTTTTCACTGTAATTGTTGCATGAAAATTCCTCCACATATATAATAAGAAAGTGAAAGCATAGAAAAAGTGAGTCTTGTCTACATGCATTTACGTTTCGTATGGTTTTTACCATGACATGTCATACGGCCGTTTGTAATCTCCTAGAAAAATACCGCCCCTCTCGACGCACAATGAAATTTAATTCCAGAGAGGCTTGAGATTCACTGATTATTCTACACTCATTACTAGAGCGTTGTTCCCTGCCCACAGCCATTTTCATAGCCATGCACACGACATTATTTGTGAGCTATAGAGAGAGAAAGCTTTCATTCTACTATTTCTATGCGAATATATTCCACAGTGTGCAGGCACGCACTGAAAACAAGTTGGAAAAATGGTTTCTGGGAAGGGCAACGTGCCTTAATCGAAATATCGTGCTGGAATCTGCGTGGCTGTTTGTGCCTCCACATACGGTCCTTCGTCTCTAGTCTCTGGGAGTAGAAAATGCACACGCGTTTGATATTAATCTGAGTTTTCCCAGGTGCTTCGGGTTGGAACTTTTTGGAAGGCTGGAAGATGAAGGCACATTAATAAGTAGAGTGGCTACACTTACAACATAAATGAAAGGTATTAATTAAGACAACTATTAATTTCACGAATTTCACGATAGCTAATATCCAAAAGAACATTATATTTTTGTCCCTGAGGACATGGTGCTGCCTGCAGTGCAGCGTTACTGTATAACCGCCAGGTTTAAATTACCTTGCGATTATTGTGGGAATATCATTTCTTGTTGCGGTGTACGCAGTTTGCACACTATGCGTAATGTGTAATATGTGTGCATATGCAACAATTTGAGAGTGTTGACTTACAATTTAATTATGCTGTTGCTGGTAGATGATGATTAGGAGGAAAATGCAGAAAATTAAAGCATTCCGGACATCCGGTAACTTGATATTACCACAAGTGGAAAATGTTCACTTGCGATTGTTCAATTAAGCAAGGCTTCTCTAAAAGTTTGAATTCTCTTTCCTGCCAAGAGTCGCTGCTGAAAATGAAATGCAATAAGAATGAGCATTTGACACTAATGGTCATTGAAAATGATGAATATCTGCAATTACGAATAGAGTCAAAGATATTCATTAATCTTTTATCCTGCTGGCCTGCCAAAAAGTGCACCTTGAAAACCCAGCAAGAGAGAAATAATAAAGTACTACTGTTTTAAAAATGTACTTGCTACTTGAGAGTGCAGTTATCGTTAATGCTTTAGAAGAAATGTCTCAATTTAACGTGAAACAAACAGCAAACTAAAATTAAGTGCTTATGTGATTCGAATAGCAGGTTTTTCCTGTGCATTTGTTCATGTCGCTTTCCAAGTTCAAGGAAAACCTTGAAATAAGAGAATGAAAAATGCATTTTTGTCTTCAAATCATCTACCAAACCATTTTTTTCAATCGTTTCCGTTCTGCATGTCATGTCCAGCCAAACCTCCTTGCACGAATTCTCAAACTATCAACTGTTCTTGTCTTGTGTGGTTCGATTACATAAATCGCTATTGGATGAAAGAAGTTCTTTATTAAGTATTGCCACAATCTTGTTCGTGCATATCACAAAAGGCATGATTGTATGTACATTTATATGTAATGCTTTTGACAAAAAAAATGTTCACTGAATGTTTCCGAATGGAGACAATTTTATTTTGAGAGGAAAAATCAGATCCATAACTTATGGACGAAATCGAAGGGGAAAAGGAAATGAAATGGCTTGTAGATGATAGTAAAATCACACAGTATGACCTTCTCCAATCCATCCTGTTCTTGCAAGGGGTGAGTGGGTGGTGGAATTGCGTGCAATGCAAGTGGATTACCTTTTCGTCCACTCTATAGGCATTTTACTTTTATGTTCTTTCCAACTTCCAAAACTTAGAAACGATAGACCCGCTATGTATATGTAGATGGTTAGGGTGACATCCTTATAAAAGCATCATAATTTTTTAGAGCTGCAAGATGAACAATTCAACTTGGTATTTCTCCTATCGAGCAGCACAGACAAGTTTTACAAGCTACTGTTCTGGCATTGATTTCATGAAATTTTTCCCTAAAAACTTGCCTTTTACCCGTACTTATACATACATGCACTTTGGCTACTAGTTGTGAACCACTGTGATCATCTAAAAGGATCTGAGACACTGCTCAGTACTTGGCAGGAGCAGATGATATCATTTTTTTGGAAACCCCTCAGCTCCCATTATCACATTGACACGGGTAACATTATCTTTCTTGTGGGGAAGTTGACTTTAAAGTGTCTGCTAGAGAGAAAGTTGAGACGTGTAGAAAGCGGCTAAAAATAATATTTCATGAGAACCCACGTACATTTTAAAGTGCGTGAGCACACATTATAAAAGAGCAACAAGGTATAAAGGTATGTGAGTGAAAATGTTTCAAAGTTAAAAAATGCCCCAGCTCTCTATAATCCTCCATCACCACCTTGCATGCACCATTAACAACCACTTTTGTTGTTGTGTGAAGCCCCATTATGAAAGAGAGTCAAGTGCCATTTTGAAGATTGTACACTTGTGTCGCAATAATACCAATATCAATTCCAGTCTGAAACAAAAGTTTAGAGAGAAAAGGAGACAGAAGACGCAAAAAACGAGCACGAGTTTAGAGAGAGAGAGGGTGATACATGGGTGAACTGAGAACAGAATAATAATATTACTTTCGTTTTCCATATAGTTTTACATGCCACATGCCATTGCACAGTGGTAAATGCATACTGGATGAAGATGAAGGTAATGCAGTTTTATTTTCTTAAAATGCTAGAATTTTTCTTCTCATTCATTCTGCCTTCTGGAATACGTTTACTTTGCTTTTTTACTCGAATATAAGATAAGAATACCCTGGGATATACGAGATCCTCTGTATAAGATTTTAAGAATTACCGATAATAGCTCGCCTCTCTATCTTCAGGAGAAACTGTATATATGTATCGGAAGGAAGCTAAACCTCCTTTAATATTCCGGATGTACCATCAAAACTAAAAGTTTCATCTTAAAGCCTCTGACTGGGATAACAATAATACTGCCACCATCCATGATACTCTATCTATACCCCTCTCTTATAGTGACTTATAGAGTCGTTGCGAAGCTCCTCTATACATTTTTATTCGTACCAGCATAGTGGCATCGCACTAGGTGCAATTTCTTCTTCCTGTTTCAGAATAATAAAAATGTCGTGCGTTTTAAGTTTTCACCCCAACCTGCATCATGAATGAGACGAATGAAGCAAAAAGAGAAAAAGAGATCCAAAAAAGACTCATTGATGTAAAAGGAGAATATCTATAGATGATTTCTTTTCACCTTAATACACTAGGAGAAAATGCGTTGAATTCTAGATTTCAAAGAGGAATAACTGTAACTCCTGTGTATATAGTCTAGAGCTCTCGCACACGCATCGTATCATCATCAACAGTATCCTTCCTGATCTGTCGTTGATCTCTCAAAAAGTTGAACTTACATGCCCCTATTTCCCCTGCTCCTCACAAACTCTGCTCTCATGGTGGTGTGTGGTATATTGACACCTAAATAATACGGAAATGAACTACTCATCCTCAACTTTTTTCGGTGTAGCACACTCCATTCCACTCATTTCATTCATTTCACCAGCTAATGCACATCACCATCCTTATACTTATCTATCCATATCGTTGCACCATCTTTAGAATCATCAACACTATCTAACTTTCTCTTCTGTTTTTTTCTTTCTCTGTCGGTCTTTTTAAAACAACCTGCAGTGCAGAGGTAGGAGTTTTTTTTAGTAATGTTCAATAATACGCAATGCTATTTCTCCTCTTATCTTTCTCTCTCCGATCAAGTTCAGCGCGTGTAAAAAGGATGCACTTTAATTCACTGACAACAAGGAGGAGAAAAAAGTTAAAAGGGAAACTTTTTAGCTTGGTAACACAATACCGCCGCTGCCACCAGCTGAGTGAGAAGAAATCATCGGTATTTTATTCACGATGCATCCAAGAAAGAAAAGTTTTTTTCCCTTCTCCTTTTCACGTACCATCAACAGGAAACAAAAGCATGGAAAAAGTCATGTATATTTACACGCAATATACGCAACTATTTACTTGTCGGATAGCGGGGAGCGTTTCATGCTCATCAGTGTAATGTTACTCGAGAAAAATAGCTCTCTATACAGAAAACTCATTGAAAATCAAGTCGTTGCTTTTCTTTTCTCAAAGGATTCAGTCCAGTGAAAAAAGTAAAAGAAATTTTTCTATTACTGGCTATATTCAACTTTCTCGTAATGATATTCTTTTCTTATTATTCCAATTTAAAATATTTTCAATGGAGAAAACGCGTAAAAGTGTCAGAAGAACAAGTGGGGGAAAACACTTTGATGATGAAAATATTGTGTGATATGAGTTGACACTCACGAATAAATAGGAGAATTGTTTAAGTAAGTAGCTGGAGAGAAGGATAAGCTGTGAGTGTTTTTTTGGTTTTAAGTTGGACTTTACTAGTATAACTGGATGTTTTAATGCTGGGATAATATACAATATAAACTTTTGTACTTTCGCTTGGATGTCGTTTCCTTTTCGCGTTTTGAATGTTGTGATCTCTTGCTGGCGACCAAAACGGAGGCTAGATGTGTAACTGTGAAAGGAAGAAAACGTAAGGCGCTAAAGAAAGAAGGGGAAAACAAGAAGTGGGGGAGGGGATCATAATAATAACATTTCATATTATTCCATTCCATTAAGACATCCATTACGGTGATCTTCATGAATGCTGTTTGGCTACATACATTATACATTAAATGACATAATGGCCATACGGTGAGTGGGCATATTATTCTGTGTGTTGTCGATTTATGCTTTAAGTATGGAGTATCCTCCTTCTTCCTTTTAAATTGTTAGTTTCTCTGAGTTTAACTTTAAAAGAGTTAAAAGTGGCTGTCGATTGTCAAACTCCAAGACCTAGTAACTGATGTTATTGCATATCTTAAATACAATTAAAAGAAGATTTTGCATATTCCATATTCTTGAAGTTTGACTCTTAACGATTAAATTAAGGTAACATTGAATGTGAAACAATGTCGTGTTCCAAACAGTTAAGAGGAACCGAAAAACGAAAGAAAGTTAATTGTAAAGTAACATAAAAATTATGTATACCGTATACATAAGTGTTGTTCCATTACTTCTTTTTCTCTGGCTCGTACCGAAATCCCGTCACGAAAAAACAATTCTTTGTACAGGCCATTACATTTTTTATAATGCTTCTTATATATTCGTTTTATAATTTATGCTGCTTTTGGCCTATTAAAAAACTTTATGATCTAAATGAAAATATGAACACAACAACCATGTGAAGTATACATGAAGCAAACAATGCACCATTTTTTAACGCAAAATATATACGATTATCAGTGGTAAAAACCATTATGTGTGTCCACAAGTTATTACATCACGCTTTGTGTGCACTAGGGCACATCTTCAAACACATTTTGCTTTCTTTACATCACACTATTCTGAAAAACCCCCTAAAAATTCTCATATAGCCGAAAATCACAGGGTTTATAGAGCTTTTCAAGGCGAGT
>JAQIXW010005214.1:0-10666 GCA_034700685.1 Willowsia buskii | reverse complement strand
ACATACGTTCCAAATTTCCACCGCTGGTATGACCGCCATACTTATGGCCATATTACTTGTTCGGGATAATATGTATTATTAGCTTGTCGATTCCATCATGCATGTGGATTCTATGATAAGAATTACTTTGATCCAGCTTACTATTCTACGTAACTTGATAGTGTTGTTTGTATTTTAAACTGTATATATTCATTCACACTTTCTTACATTTTTTTTACAATTTTTTAAAAACTTTTCTATGATTTTTTCTAATCATTTTCTAACTTGTGGTAATGTAGTAATTTCGAAAATATTACGTAACATATATGTACAATGCCTTTCGGTATAAGTTTTATTAACATTTTGCGCTAACTCATTATTATGCATCATGCTCTTTGAGATTTCCATTCTTTTGCCGTTTAGTACTTTTACTTAATTTTGTGAATCCGGATCAAAGTAATTTTTGGCATCATTTTATGTTCACTTCATAATTCCCAAATCATCCATTACTCTACGCAAATTATTTCACGGTGGTAGGTAATGATGGCATTTTAGATTACATTGATCCTGTCAGTTGAAGTGACAATCATTTCTGCAGGGTTTAGATCATAGACACTTATTCCTTTTGTCGTCACAATCTCCTTTTATCATGATCCACATAACACTTCACAAATGAATGAATCAGCCACGTGAAATGTTAACGTGGCGAATCAAAAATCAAACTGAAGAAATTCTACGCAATATGGTTTAATTTGATTTTATACAGCCACATAGCATATTATCTTGTGTACAGAAACCCACATATTTATGAACAAACAACTCAAGCAAATTACACCCCTCCTCTTATTTTGGAGCCTGAAGTAAGGTTTTACGCGTCATCGTCATCAATGACAGTTAATACCAATAATTGCACTGTCCTATCCCTATCTGCACAACAATATCAACATCTCAAACAATGCAGCATCTATTCTATTCAAAATAAGAATTCAATGAATACCATGCAAAGTTTCATATTACATAAAAAAGTAATATATGCAGCGTACGATGCGTGGTCACAATAGGTATGTGTTATGAATGTTACGTAGAATGGGTCTTTCGGGGTGCAGGATATATGAGGGATATATGCAGTTCATTGTTTTGTTCAAGAGCCCTTCTCATTTTTGCCTCTCACTCTTTTTTAAACACTCTATTACACATCATTAAGGCTATTATTGTCATCCACACAAATATTTTTAACACAGCCCACTCCATATTGCACGCTGCAGCCCACAAAAGCAATAACGCAAAAAACAACCACAATTCTGTTTGATATTTTTTCTCACTCCCTTTCAGTTGCACTGCTCATATTCATCCGCAAACACAATAATAATCTTAATAAGTATAATAGAATTTGAGGTTTTTAGCGTGCTAATACAATTATTATGATAGTGATTGCATAAAAATACAACTACACAAATTTTACAAGGTTGATTGCCTCACCCATTCAGTCGTTGAAAATATGTACATGATGCCCATAAACAAGTTCTATGACATAAAAAGCGAATTTCTGACTCTGCTGCAAAAACAAACTGTTCCATTCTGTGCTGTTGTTTGTTATGTCCCATCATCATCTAAAATCATACTATCCAAATTTACTTTTCTCGCCCGTCACACGGATAGAGATCGGAGCCCACAGCTCCCAGACTTTAGTCACGGTGGTGTAAACCACAGCTTGCTACACTTTTTTCGGATGAAGATTCAGGAGTGAGAGCGAACAAAAGTTGTCCTGAATATTTTTTTACATTCAGTTTTACGAACAAAAAAAAATGAGCACATACAACGTATGAATGAATTATTGAATGGGATGCAATGTTTGTTGGGTTAGCTTGTAGAACCTCCAAAATTTTTGTTTCGATGCATGTAAATGAACTCATATTTTTTACTTGTGATATAAAAGATGTTTTGTCCAAGTGTAACATATTTATGTAAGTGATTTGGCATGGTTGACGCTACTTGCTGCCTCATCATCGTCATCCTTGTGTGTCGATCCTATCCCCTTGCTTATTTATGTGTCACGCTTGCGAACAACGGGATACAGTGCGACAATGTCAAATTGTAAACGCTAAGCAAAAACTTATTTGAGAAAGAAAATATTAAAGAAAAGCTGAGTCGTTTCTAGATTGCAAAGTATAAAACATTTTAAAGCTTTCTGCTTTCTTTCACCCTTGCATTGCTTTTTGTACAAAAAAGTTATCCTTTATTGAAGAATAAAAAACAATCAGACGATTTAATTTTGGAGAAAAGGAATGAAATCGAAAGCAAAATAATTAGGTCTAATTCATTTTTAAACTAAAAATGTCTCGGGCCTTCCTGTTTTTTATTTTCCTCCCATGGGCTGTGATAGTATCGTTTCTTCTCATTGCATTTAACAAACAAGCGGAAATTGAAGTAATTTATAATTTACAATAATTCGTTATACATTTTAACGGGCGACCACATCACAATTTTACTAAAAAGATCAGTTTTGAGAGAGTTGAGTTAACATGGAGGTGTCTTCAATGCAGATCCATAAATTTTCTGTCAACAACCGGAGCGTAGCCAAAAGTGAGAAAAAAGAGGTAAATAATCATCATTGTTGTTTCTTTGTCAAGTGAAAGAGGTAAAAATCCACATTCTCTGCAGGAGTGGTGCAAAACACAATGCGGGCTTTCCAGTAGTGTGGCATCTCCACCTTTTCTTTCTTTTATTCTCTAGGTTCAACAATGGAAACCTTTTTTATTCAAAATTGAATCAAATATCCAGTACATCAAACCAACAAAAAGTCGGATATTCACTCAAAACGTTTGTAATGTTGTAACAATGAGGGCAAGAGAAAAACACAATTTAGAGTGAATTGCCTTACGAAGCAAACAATAAAAACCGGTAGTCAAGTGCATTGTATTAATGAAGTACTTCCAACAGTCGGAATTCATTGATAATATCCAACCAACCCTTTTTCTTACTTTTTCACGAAAAATACGACTTTCTTGAAAAAGAAGTAATTTCCCTTTTACACCCGTAAAAGAATTATAGTGCATACCATTATGAGAGCAGAGAAGTGAATGGTTTTATTCAGAGCTACCTATGAAATGATGATCTGATGACATGGCAAGAAAAATATGATCCGCATCAACCTATGAATTAGTGTCTACTATCTGTTAAATTTAATGCTCCTGATGAAATCACTATGATCCACATGTTCATAATAACTTGTAGTTTAGTAAAACCCAAACGAGCACAAAGAAATATTCAAAAACTAAAGACAAGGGCAATCTCCAATATCTTTCTGGCAATTCAATAGAGATAAGATGAGAACTCAATTTTCACAATAAGTCATAGAATTTTAATGCAGAACAATTTGAGCATGACCAAACTTAAAGAAACAAATTGATTTTTGACGGGGTCTAGCTTCCGGTGTTTCCCACATATATGATTTCATTTGGACCACAAAGCGGACTGAAATTCGAAATCAACCATATTATTGTGTTTTACGTAGTTTTACACAAAAAAAACATAAAAAGTAATACTACACTGTTGCTGTCCCAATATTTAACAAGTGAAATGTGAAGTCATTCCACAGAAGAACACAAGAACAAGCTCGTAAGTAAAGTGGGGAATTCATTGGAATACAGAACTCTTGCACTTTTTTAAACTACATGAAAATCATTTTGGATTCTGAGCACAAAACTTATAATGCAAGTCTTGTGTTTTTCCTCAAATATTTGCGTAAGCTACTTTAATTTAAGTAAGAATCCTGCCGTGTCCATGCTGTTTATTAAGCGTTTGAATTATGTGCTTAATGTTTGTTTCGATTAGTTCTAAGCTCATGTCTCATGTGTGTTATTATGAGCAGCAAGCTTTATGACATTCACCAAACTGCAACTTTGATTGTATCATCAACAGTAAATCTCCATTTGTGGTTAAAACACAGCATGACATTCAAAACCATGTAAGAAAGAAGCGTAATAATAAAGTAAACACAACAAAAGAAAAAAGTCATTTTAGTAATTATTATGAAATAAACTCATGGTTCATCATCATCATCATCTCATTTTTAACCTTTTCCAGGGAACAAGGCAGGGACATTCAAGCAATCAAAGGACAACATAAAATAGGTTTTACTGCGCATGATATGGTGACGATGGTGGTTTGCTGCGGTGATACGATTTAAGATAACAATGAAATCGTACACGACGCAACGCGACAGACAACAAACAAAAGTAAAGTGTTTTTTTTTTTCGTTTTTTTACCTTCCTCGCATGACTGTACATTACCGTGTGAGCTCAACAATTCATGCTCAATTACAATTTAGCCTGGTTTTTATTAATGTGTTATAAAAGAAGAGTATATATAACGCATGGATAAAAATAAACTCAGGCCAAACCAAACAGGCACCACAGGTCGTCCACCCAGTAGCCATCTCGCCAAAGATAATCTCAAGTTCTTTATAGTCACAGTTCATGTTTATCATTTCATTCTACCATTGTCAAACAAACTCTAAAAAGTTCCATTACCCATGTGCACGTTTCAAAACCAAACTATCAACCTGAGAAAATCTACAGAAAACACCAGGAGTTGCATCCATATCGAATTTTTGAATGGCCATCATGGTGTATTGTGGTAATAATGATAAATTCCTTCCGAAAAAGTCATCCTGACAAAAACCTATGTATATTGGACTAACTATATATTATACAATTGTAACAAAATTATAGTAGCATTATTTCCACTCATAAGAAGTGATGACGGACTTTTCTACTTTCGTGGTGGTGGTATTTGATTTGGTGAGTATAATGATGACAATGGAAAGTGATTTATTTGGGGCGACGACGATGCTATTGGAATGACTGAAGTGATGATTTGACATGACGGATATACACTCTTTCATTGTTTCCATTTCCAATTTCAGACAAAAAAAAACACAATAAAAAGCAGTCGTTATCTCATAATATACATAACACCTACCTTCACCATGCAGCTATTTATAAGCCTTTATTTTAATTTAGCTTTTCGAAATCAAAATAATTCCTGCTGGAAAATGCCATTACATAATATTATCGCTTTGACTTTTCACTCAAAATGCCGAATAGTCTAACTTATCATGCTGCTAAAGCATACATCTCTCCTGCCAGAGACAGAAATTAAAAAACGCTTGCATTGCAGCCGATCTCACTGCAGGGATTTCTAGTATCTTTGAAAACTACGCAGGTCATTGTTAATTATGAAATCTCATGTTGTCCTAAGAATGAGTTAAGAGGATTGTTGTCAATTTTCTTCACTACTGGTGCAACAGCAAACAATGATGCTAGCTGCTGTTAAGGCATGTAGTATTGAGCAGCGACCAGTGATAATATTTCCGATTCTAATTACAGCACTGTACCAAATCCATCATCATCGCAGAGTATAATGCGTAGTGTGTCTATGTCAAGGACGGTTTGTACTTTGTGCACCAAGAATAATAATATGAAAGTTAATTATACAAATGGAGAAGGAGGAAAGAATAACGAAGTCAAAAGAAATAAATCAGGATTCCCTCGCAGCGAGGAAAGATGCAGCCGTTATTCTTCAGCAGACGAAGAGGAGCTCATCTCCTCGAGAAAAATTTTCTCGTTTGTCTGTTCTATAAGTTCTGCGGCTGTGGTTCTAATAGTCATTCACAGTCAAAGTCAGCAAGGAGTATGTACCAACACCTGTTTACTTGTATGCACCAAATGCACTCATACTCTTTCTTATTATTGCGAAGAGAGTAGACAATGAAACAACAATGGTACAAACAGCTCAACTTGTAAGATTTAAAGGAAAGCTCCATCTCTCACAGTAGTAGAGTCTTTGAGTCGAACAAGATGATAGGTTTGGTTGAAAGGAATAGGAAAACACGTCCAGGTAGGTAAATGGCCACGGCAGACAATGAAGCGTCGCAGGAAGTCCATAAGAAAAGAAACGATATTACAAAGTGCTGGTATGGTGTTTTGGTGGTGGGCAAAAGCCAAACCCAAATAAAAAATCCTTGATCTTCAGCACAGCTTGGTCATCAGCATCACATTGCTTCACTTTCTTCTCTGCTGAATTTTACACTTTCAATGATTGCGGCATTTCCTACATCTTCCTTTGAACATTTTTTTATTCTTTTACCGTTCTTTGCTTCCTTCCTAATCTTACAGTACCCGACCACCTCCGACATACAAAATGTGACTGAAATTTTGTTATAAAAATGAGTGTATGATGCTCATAATAAAAATAATCATAATAGTTAAATTATATATTGACCATTGTCAGAGGAAGATGGAAAAAAGACTGGTGTGTGTCTGTATGGAAAAATTATTAAGTGTTGTGCATGGACATAAAGAAAAAGGGCCACCCGAGGATAGAAGGATTGAATTGCTTTTATTTTTGCTTTCTCTATGTTAACTTAAGATAGATAAACCTTTTAAGTTGATATGAAAGATTATTCAATAAACAATCAAGTACACACGCAGACACAGTAGAGTAAATTCCTATGCTTACTTATTTTTTGCTTTTGAAAGCATTTTTTATTCATCCAAACCGTAAAAGAGTCAAGAGTGCAAGTCATATGTATCGTAGAGTATGGCAATATTTCCCCCATTTCTTGTTTGGATGTTTTGACTAAACAGGATTTTGAAGTATAAAAACCATTCGATTTTATTACCGTTTCAGCATTCATGAACATAATATTCACATTGAGAAATTGACAACAGGAATTCGTGAATTGATTCATAAAAACATTCTTTGAACACTCTTTTCCTGATTTTAAAGTAAAGTAAACTTTGCGTTCTTTTCACTCATTTTTTCAATACATTCGTTGCATATATTTTGATCGTGGTTATTGAAAGCCTGTTAGTTGTGTTGATCAAGATGAAAAACTCCAATTTTAAGAAAGAAAAAGCGAATGAAAAGCGTTTCTACTTTTTACGATTATTACTCTGAAATTGATACTATTTACCACAGGAAGAGCGTGGATGATGATAAAAAGGTAGATTTACATTTTGCTTGTTAATATTCTACAAAAGAGTCGTCTCATCACAAACAACATCAAAATATTTTCAGAACATTTCCATATTTTAATGGAACTTTTTGGGCGGTAAAGCAATAAATAGACTAAAATGTATCCTTTTCCATTATAATATGTATACACTCTACAACACACATTACCATCGCCATCATCTACAATCAAGTTGGCTCTTTAGTTATGAATGTACTTAGCATGAAATTTTCTAGGAACAATGCCAATTATGGCCTTCTCCTATCCTTTTATACGATCGCGTAGTTTTATTGCACGAAAAGAGCAGAAGAAGCATTTTATTGTGGATAATGCAGCAGCTTGGAATGAGGAGAAAAGTGCTGGTGCTATTATTGTTATTATTGCACCTTTTACCACCACCATGGGTATACCAAGAGCGCACGTATTTGTTGTGTATTTATTATTATAAGAAGGTGTGAGATGGTTTATTACTCTTTATGCATATATGGCTAATAAACAACACTTACTAATAATATAATTCCGTATTTCCCTTTTTCGTTGATGAGCATGATTATTTTGATGACGATGCTGCTGCGCCACATACTATTCACTACTCTCTACAGTGCTGTGAAAGAGGAAATGACTAATCTATTACTTAAGAAGAAAAGGTAAAGTCAGTAAAGTGGGCTTACGAGGATAAAATATCTTGAAGCCTGATTATACTTCATATTATCGTGGTTGGTGATTGCGGTCCTCTTGGAAAATAAGATTAACACAACGGTTTTGGCTATATTCGTACATGATTTGGTATACACAGCACTATGGTGTTCTTTGATGATATTTTGATATTATGAAAGTTGATTCCGACACTACTCATTAATGGTTTGTATTTATAATGCAACTATGTGTATATGCATTTATAATGAGTTGTTTAACATGGAGGTAGCTTCGTTTTATAGCTATTCTTGTACATATAAATTGTGCTTATGAAGTTGTGCACTTGAAATTTTCCATCTAAGCTTAGTTCTGCGGGAGTAAAATATGAATATTTAGAAATGAAGAATAAAATAGGGGACACTAGAGCAGGAAAGCAGGATTATCTCCAACAGTCAAATATTTTTACTTTCAGGAAGGAACATGATAATATGATGAATTCATCACACATGTTTTACAGTCAGTACAAACGCATGTCGTTAGATTTTCTTACAGGTAAACAAGACACCGCAATATGGCTGTCCTGGACTTTCATGGCAATTTTTCAGAGATATTAAAACTATTTTATTCTTAGCAAAAGAACCCCTGTCATGAATGTTTATTACTACTGGACTATTATTTCCATTTCTTTGTAATCATTTTCAGTCTTGCAGTAGGAAATATAATATGGACATGAAGCATTAAATATATAGGTTATATAATCATGTATAGTTATAAATTCATGTTCCGGACACTGACCAGTTGCATACCAGTAAATACTTACAAGATTCACCTTTTTGATGTAGGAATTGTAGGATCATCCAAAAGCATCACACAGAAACCCTTATATGTGGGCCTAGGGATATGTTGATAATGTATTCTTATGCAGTGTTGGTTTGATATCAGAAGAGATCATTACAGAATAAAAATTGAGTCGGTATTCTACACTTCATAACACTGTATAAAAATAATCCATTCATCGATCATCTTAAACCTTCTTTGTACTATGTATGTACGTACATTTCATCCTCTCTACTCTCTTTTACTTATCTCATGTGCATAATATTGAGAGCTTTCTAGCAAACTATATGTATGTTTCATAACAAGAGCGGTTTCCTTTGGGATGCCATTAAAGCTATCATCTTCTCACATTCATGACGGGATAAGATGGACAATATGAATTACATGGTCATATCATCATAAAACAAAGTTATAGTTATGATGTGTAGGAAATGTTACTTGTTACATTACTAACTGCATAATATGTTGTTAGCAAACTGTCAAGACAGCACAGCAAGATCTTGTTAGGCAGCTGTTGAGTTGTGTCATCGAGGTGAGAACATGATCATCTTCTGATCCTTATTTTTCATTTTTCTTCTCACCTTCATACCAAACTTGGAAGTTGGCTAAATTAACAAAGGACATTCGCTTGCATTTTAAACTCAATAAACAAGCAACAATTTTACAAATTTGCATACCTTGTATTGTTGTGGAATTATAGATATGTACGCACAGGTATGCTATATTTCCTTATTTATATTCTTACTACCTTCGACTTTAGTTTCATTTATGTAGCATTTTACACAAATTATGTATTGTGTATAAGATTAGGATTGTAACCATTTATACATGTACAACAAACAGGTAAATATAAGCTTCTTACAATTTTGTTAAGCTTAATTTTTTACGTTAGCAAACACAACTATGTATACAAGAAATTAGATTACAAGTTTACAAAAGAAGTCTGAAAGTGCAAATTAAGCATTTTAAATAATTGTACCAAAGCAAAAATGATCCCCTTCAGATTTCATTGTCACACTTGAAATCATCAATTTAAATATTTATGGATTTTATGTACAAGCGTTTGACAAGAAAGTTTTTTTTTTACGAAGTATTGTAAACACAAAATCAACTTTTAATTCTAATGTAGGTATCATGAATGACGCAAATTGTCAATTTTCGCATTCTTTGTAACGAAATAATCTCAACGTTATATAAATGGTCATGCATGCATGTATAAATAAATAAAACAATTTATGACGAGCGTACCAAATAATATATTATTATGCATGATAATGTCTTCATCAAATTAATTGCCAATCAAAAAGTTACTTATCGTATCAGTAACGCTCGCTGTCACACAACTGCTATCAATTTGTACCGTGTGTGCTGTACTGTATGTGCTTAGCAAAACGTATTGTCTTCTTTAACAAGCAAAATTATCAAACCATAATGCCTGTTAAAATCCAATTATCTTTTTATGTCTGTGTGTTGTAGGGTTGAACTACTTTAAACACTTGATTAGCATGATGATCATCATCTCATCGTCATGATCTTGAACGTCCCAAACTCACACATGACACAAACAAGATGTTTTGAAAAGGCTACCTGAACTTGTAATAACACTCTCCATTCAAGTAGACAGAGCACACTCACAAATTACACATGTACCTTAATAAAATATATTCATCTTCATGCATATGGATGAAATCGACAAGGCTAAAAAAAGGAAATGAACAATTTATAAAAATCACAATTGACTAAACAAAATTTATTGTTTATCGGTTTCTCAACTGCCAGAAGTGAAATTCGTGTCGATGGATTCGATATTCGATTGACATTGTCAAATGAGTAAAAATATCATCCACAATCAATAGACGTTTCATGTGTTATTTTTAATTCTAGAAATGTTTGTGAAAATAAGGGAATGAGTCTATTATGAAAAAAGCATTAATATATTAACCTATATAAAAAGTTATAACAATTTCTGATGTACATTTCTCTTTCTAGTTTGTACCTTTCTCCATCAGTTCTCAAATAAAGGTTTACCTGCAATTAGTCAATTTAAATTTATACAAAGTGCATGCTGTTGGATCCAAATTTGATGAAGATGAAGACAAGGTAAATAAATGAGTTTGGAGAGTGAGACAAGGCTTTGACACATTACATTGTTGTATACACAGATAACTAATATATCAAACATCAGCAGCTCATTGT
>JAQIXW010005213.1:0-10667 GCA_034700685.1 Willowsia buskii | reverse complement strand
ACTCCAATTCATTGCTTCAAATGTGATATCAGGGTAAGTCTAAGGAATGCGCAAACTAAAAAATCCTCTGTTGTATCTGCAATAAATCTGATTTTGATTTGTCAGTATAAAATATAAAATATAGTGCACTTTCTACTGCATGTTTTTTTCAGTGCGTCATGTCTGTTAAAGCTACTTTAATGTTAGGTAATTGTACCATGAATGGCTGAATTGAATGTCATCCGGAAACGATATTCCCATTTATTGTAGATAAGGGATATCACATGCCAAGAGATCAAACGCCATGAGATAAAGTGTTATTGTCATAAATGTACCATTGTGAACTGGTAAAGTATTATGATACGGAATTATCATTTTAGCAATGATACTTTGAGTTTGACGGCTAAAATGATTCTTAAACTTAAAGTTCAAGCTTTTTAATCTTTTCTTTAAAGCATATGAAATTGTTCACTAGGCTTGCCTATGTAAGAAACCAACCAGTTGTCAAAACCTGGTTTCGTTTCTATCTGAAAGAAGATACTAAATACAATTAAGAGATTTACTGTTTATTAAGTAAAGATGCAAAACGAATGTACCAATGCATATTTAACTTTTTTGCTAAACATGAAATAAAGTCAGAAGTCAGCAGATTTGTTTCTTCCAACTTTTCGTCGATTGCTAAATTTAAAATTTTGTAATCATGTTTACGCGATCCATTCCGTGTTCCACACGTTTGCAGCGAATACTTATTGCTAGAAAAGAAATTTCCAATAATGGTAATGTTTGTAGAAACGCATTTACTTAATTTTTTCCTAGAATGTTGTAGTTGCTACAAAAAGGCGTTTGGTTTAAATAATTCGGAGAAAAATGCTATTTACGTGAAAATGCAGGAATCATGTGTTGCTCTTATCAAGGAATCGTAAATAATAGTGAGATTTATTTTTCTTAACATGCAGTTCATTAAAGATACAGAGAGATTACAAATGGTTAAATAAAGAATTTATCTATTAAAATCTTAACAATTTAACATTGATTGAACAATTATAACATGAATATTTAATACTTGCATGACGCATAAAACGATCACAAACGACTAAACGGCTACAAAAACGACATTGCGTATGTATTGCGACAAATCGGCAAAGAATATGAATGATCATATTAAAAATTTTGATAAGATTTTTATAGTAATTTATAACAAAATTGGAAAGCATTAAACGAGAAATGTTTAACGTTTGACTAGTGTTTGCCATTGTTCAATGTTATTTTGTGTTATTTTAACAAAAATGCTATTTTGAGCGTGTCTTACTTAACCACCCCCACATACACACCCACCCCCAAAACTATGGATGTGGGGGTTGTCTTGTATAAGTGAACGGGCCTGGACCAAGTGTGGGTTTTAGTAATACCCATTTTGAGTGGAATAGACTCTATCTGGTAGGACTGCATTATTCACAAATCAATTAAATATCATAAATTCATTGCATTTTTTTTTACTGAACTCTTATGTCTAATATTTTTAACATGTGACAAATAGTAATATTATTATGTCAGCTATGCGTATTCAGAAAACGAAATTATTTTTTGCGAATGTTTCATATTTTATATTTAACTACTGAGAATATTTATTGGTGCATATATATTTATTGTTAACTTACCATTATACTTATATATTATTTAGAAACACGAGTAACGTCACCCTACAAAAAGCTAGTGCAGCTTATTGTATACTCTAATTTGTTAAGTTTTTAAATTATAATAATTTTATGCATCTATTTATTTTGCATTTGATAATGCTTGTATTCATCCTAAACTGCAGGACTCATTCATGATGACAACATCCAGATTTACAAGGGAATTACAATTACAAAAATTACATATGCACGTAGACATATCGCACGTTAAGAAGTTGCCGGTGTTTTATTTATTTTCATCCCAAAACGTCAATAAATAGCACACGACAGTCAAATGACTCTCCCTTATAACTGATGTTAATGAATTACTTATGTGTGATTTTTGTGTTATTGTTTAAAATGCTTAATTAATTCATTCAAAAGAAAATTCAAGAAGGGATTGCTTTTTACGGAAATTTTAAGTTTTTTAATAGTATATCCACCTAGAGACCTATTTTATATCCTCACAGGTGCAAACTGGGGACCTACTAAAACCCACTACCTAACGTTTTCACTACCCACCCACTACCCACTACCCACTACCACTACCCACTACCCACTACCCACTACCACTACCCACTACCCACTACCCACTACCCACTACCCTCTGGGCCGACCACTGCAAATCGAAAATTCACAACTGTCGTCACAAAGGAAGGATCATTCGTCATTTTTAAAGACTTCACTGGAAACGAATTGGATGCGGAGGACAAGAACGTGGCAATCGAACCCGTTTTTTGAACACCTCAAAATCTAATAATTCTTGATTGAAGTGGAATTATTGAAGTTAACTTACTCCAATCCTAGTTAATACCTATGATCCAATTCATGTAAAGTTGTTATGCTAATCAGTTTACAGAACAATTGTATTTATCCAAAAGATAACTTGTAGTAGAGTTATCAAGGATTAATCTCTGAACAATAATTTATATTGTTCTTACTTCATTTCACAGTATTTCATGTTTATAATTTTTGGATTGATTTTTTTCAGACTTCTGAACATTTTAAATGTATTCAAACTTAATAAATAAATAGTAGTTAACTTTTAAAGCACATATTAAACAATAATTAACAACTGAAAATACATATTGGGAAACACTGAGACTAATTATTATTAACATAATTTGGCGCAGGCCACTTTTCCTGGCTGTGATCGAACACCATTGTGTTCCGCTCTTTTCGAATACTGTCGGTGACATCATCCGTTGGAATGACTCTCGGCCCCTTCCATTTTTCAAATTGTCAATAACAGCAGGACGCTTGTCGATAGTTAGTCGAAGTTTCTCTTCATCTTTTTCTGCCTTTTCGATATCAGCTAGCATAGAATACTTCATCGGAGGAATTTGGAATTTTATGAGCTTCCAAGGAATCTCCTCTTCCTTGTCGTCAGGATCGGAAGGGACGAGGGAGAGCCATTTCTCTTTCACAGTTCCAAGTCTTTCGTGTAGCTCCTCATCTGATTTGTAGCGGTGGACATTTTGGAACCCATCGGTGCCCCACCAGCGCACTTTCTTCTTTGGAGGATCCATGTCCATGTAGTCTTTCTTTGCAGGACTGAGATTCTCAATGGCAGTCAAGGAAAGGTGTCCCAAAGTTGGGAGAGAAGTACTCCGAATATTCTTCTTTGGAGTGATGGTCATTCCTGAACATTTTCAACTGAACTCTCTTCTTGTGGAACCACCTTGTCACCTCTCGGCTCTAGATTCTCTGGAGGGGACATCTTCAACATTTTAAATGGCGGTTGGTGGTCAGCCCCTTGATTGAATGGAAAGTTCTGGAAATCATTCATGTCAATTGTCACATCATGAGCTTCAGGTTCTTCAGTCTTCAGATTTTCAATGGCTAAAATATTGTTTGTTTCTGGAAAGCCAGTTTCCTCCGGCATCGTGTGTAGGTAGAGCAGGAGTTAATGATGTTGTTTTCTTGGAAGAGAATCCATCCGAAATGAGAAACGTAGCCTCCAAGTCGATGTTCTCCGAAGTTGACACGTCGCTGGAGGAAGTTGTTAGAGGGGTTGGGAACAAACTGATTTCCACGACAGAAACTCTCCCTTTCACTGCCAAGAGGCCACATCCCGGTCGCCTTCCAACCGGCGCGATTTCGCCTATCACCTACACTTTGATGATGTCATGGGTAACATTGAGATCTCTGAAGAAGATGAAGATTACTCCAGAGGCCGACGTCGGAGGGGAAGACCGTTTGGTTATCGACGACCCGGACCCAAATCAATATCCAAATTCACTTGTCCCGCCGTCAACTGCGAAAAAGGTTTCCAAACAGAAGTAGAGCTGAAAGATCACTAAATTTGGATTAACATTTTACTGGCTCTCTACTGACTTTGGTTAAGAAACTTTACAATGATGAGGGATTCGCCGATTTTGAGAGTTGAGAAGGACTTCAGATTTAATTAATAAATTTGCCAAGTCATATGATTTTGTCGCTGCGTGTGTATGCAATGTGTCTCTGCTTTCTTCCGCAACGGAATAAAAATTGTTTTGCACACTATGGTAATTGATAAACAGGGAGATAAAATGGTTATTTTATTTGTTGGATATTTGCCAAAATCCGCTTACAATCAGAACCAAGACAGATGGAAACTAAATAGCGACATATTATTTTCCCATATTTAATTGAAAATACATTAGTTTGAAGACACATTTGATTTTAAAACGTATATAAAGAAAGAAAACCATCATTCACAAATAAAGTAGTTTCTTCCACACAACGCAATTTTCCGCAAGCAACTGTGATGCGCCTTTTTCAAACAAAAATTGCAACCTGTGTCACCAGTGACATCTTTCCTACACACTGAACAAAATCTTTGATTATGAGTCCCTGGTTTACAGTTTCCGATGATCGTAGAAAGAATGTGCTCCCGATATTTTAAAATGTCAGGCATCTTTTGTAAATCCCAATTTTTTGAAATCGCCTCCGCATAAAAGCAGACAAATGGTCCACATTGGAAGGCAGCTTCATTAACAGATAGAGCGGTTTCCGGATATTCCACCCTCCAGGCTTCACTGCCGTCAATGCAAAATCGTTTTCCGAAGGTTTCCGTCAAAATATTATAAAACTCTTCTGGAAGCTTGAATGTTCCGATTGGGTCCATAACTACAGAAAAAGATAAATTTTGGAAAGGATGCACAAACTACATTGATAGTTATCAATTGAATACAGAGTAAGTTGATGATTTATAAAAAAAGACCTTCAATTAGTTTCGTTTCAGGAATTATTGCCAACAATATCCAATGATTTGCATCCTTTAGATAAGGAATCAGAACTTTTGTCACTTTACTCCAGGTGTGGTACTCGGCACTCTCATCGTCTGAATCAGAAATCGTAAAAAGTCGCGATGATGATCCTCCTCCGAATATACTAACGGCCAATGGACTGGGCAATGCAATGATTCCTTTTCCCACCATGTCTGTGATTCGCATAAAAAAGGCATCCACCACTGTATCGACCATCCAGGATAATGTGTCGGACGTCACCTCGTTCGGAATTAAGCTGTTGAGCAACCGACGCTCAGGAGCATTCAATTTAAATGGGACCGTTTTTATGTCGGTAAAGGTGATTTTACCACTCGGAAATTTCATAAATGTTTCTCGTGAGTTCTGTACAGTCAAGGGTGGAATTTGAATTTTGCCGGCTGTTAAAACAACTGGAGAGTAGGACACGACGGTTTTACCTGCAAACAAAATATCCATATTTGACAATTTGGAATTTGAAAGTGAAAAAAGGAGTACATGTAAGAAACTGTACTTACTGGAACATAGAACGTGAGTGTCAGATTTAGGAGCTTCGTTGGCGTTTACGGGTCCAGCTTCACCAACAATTTCATCATTCGCATCGTCAGTCTGGTTTTCGTTGACTTCAAATTCACAAAAGCACAAGACATATTTTTAAAAAATTTGTAACTGCTGAAACATGAATATTTAACAATAATACTGAGAAACAATTTGAAACATACAATGCTTATCACTGATACGGTGAGACGTTTGGTTTGGAAGCAAAACTCGTTTTTTGTTTCCCTGGCCCCACTTTTTACCAACTGCTTTCTTCACTTTCTTCCTGTACAATGAACCAAGATTTGGTTGACATCGTCGCAATTTGTTGCAAGACTTGGTTGTACTCCCAACTACATGATTACAAAAAAATAAAAATTAGCAATTTTTTGTTAAAAAGGTTGGCATGATACTAGGAACAATTAAAATATTCGAAAATGCTTTACTTGTTTGCTTCATTACGGCCAGCAAATGTTCACAACAGCGAGGGCGAGAGCATGAGCACGATCGATTCTTCAAATTTACCTTCAATGAAAAACTGCATTTTCAAAATTTTCCTCAAAACCAAATGCACAATACTGGAATATAAATTTTTGCGGAGAATAACTAACCATGTATGTACGTTTTCCCAATCCAGTAACAATGAATACTCCCTCTTGTGGTAGCCAGGTAATCCTATTTTTTTCAATCAACATGTTCGCTATGCCTTTTAGAGTTGTTGCTTCAATAAGGGACTGTGACCTGTAATCCTTCGCAGTCGTCAAGTTTGGCGGAAGCTTTCCTTCGTTAACCAGTGAGCTGATGATATTTGGATCCACCACATCAGTAAGGTCTTCGGGGATGGTAATTCCATCAACTGATACGTTTTTCAAGACAAAATCACCTTCTCCCATAAATCCACGACAAATATCTAGGAGAAAGTCGATTTGATAGAAGTACCAGGAACTCAAGGATTGATAAAGTAAAGAGGAATTGCTCTCCAGTATTCGCTTGAAAGCTGCATTTGCGGATTCAGCTGGATTGTTTGTCATTCCTGACATCTCGTTAAAGATTCCAAGCTGTTCCAGAACAGGTCGGAATGATAGTTTCACACATCTCTGAAGGTGGTTGTCAAAGTATTTGCCAAAAGAAGGATCCCATTCAGCCTTCATCTCCTCAAGCATTGTGTTATAAATTTCCAATGAGTCTGCTCGCAATAACTTAAAGACACAGTCCATATACATAAATGAGTCAGCCTTTGACAGATGTTCAGAAACCCAATGCCCTGCGTTCTATAATTCAAGAAAAAATGCTCACTTATAGCTCAAAAACAAATAACCGTTAACCGTTAATATGTATGTGGATGTCTTTAAATATTTACTCACCCGCCGAATATGGTTCCAACAGTAAATGTTCTTTGCCAATGGGAGAATAGTAGTAATAGCCTTGATTATGCTCTTCTCACGGTCACTCACCAATACTGTATTTGGCGAATTTATTTCAAGTTGCTGGGCCAAGGTTCGAAACAAAGTATCGTGACACTCCCCTTCAGTGGTCTCGTGAAACATTATCGCAACGGGTATCAGATGTTCCTTTCGAAAAGTCGGATGCCTCATGGACAAAATTGATGTGTAATATTTTCCCACGTCGTAGGTCGTGTCATAGTGAAAAACTATTGGCTCGAACTTGATCAACAAAGACTGAACATGCTTCATCAAATCCGGGTTAACTTGAATCATAATCATTCTTGGCACCAACTCCAACTTAAGTACAATGTTGGGATGCTCCTTTGCAAATAAATACACTTCGAAAATGTCATCATGCTTCTGCTCAGCCTTCAGTTTTTGTTGGACGTTGTAGGCTTGCTTGAGATTCCTGGGCGTCAACGCTGGATCTTTGACGCCACGAAGAATAGTTTCGCGGGTCACCTCACTGCGGGAGATTTTTTATTAAATGAGCGGGTAGAAACTATTTGTTTAACATTTCAAGTCATGCAAAAGGATAACTGTTTTTTACTTTAATTACCGTAACGCCTGTCTGGGAGTTTTCTTGCTTTCAAGCTTCTTCATTAAGTTTCGCCTGACCGATGGGTCACACGGGCGGAATGGTCGACCGGTGGAGCCGGAGGCGTTGCAAGCTACGCAGAAAAATTGCATTTTTGTAGCCGATATGTTGAAATTATGTCAATCATTAAATTAAATTTAAATTGAAAATTAGTTATTGCAGTTCAACCTTGTGGACCTCTGAAGACCTGCAGGGCACTGCTTTTGCATTGTGATGAATTTAACTCAGCCGCATATTCAGAAGTATCAGTCCTTTGCATCACTAATTTACAAAACAAAATCACTGCTGCTGACCAAAAAATGTCATTTTGATTGTTAGCGTTGTGAATTAAAATGTTGGTAACCCACTATTCCGATCTTCGAATTGTTCCGGTTCGCCAGAGATTATCCCAGATTCATGTGGAATGCCAGCACCCAATTGGGAGTCAGTAGATAAAATGTTAGAAGCACCAGCATCGATAGTTGAAACTATAAATTTTAAAAACAAAACTTTCTTAAAATTAAATACAGATTAGATGTGGAATAGATGTCATAGCTTGTAGATTATAAATGACCAGCTTGATTGTGAAAATAACTTACCATTATCGTCAACTGTGTCACCACAAGGGTTCAAACCAATGCGGGTCAGCTTGACCGTTTCATTGCTGAGATCACTCGGGCAGTCTTCCAAGTTGGAGGAGAATTTGTCACGGCTTTCAAAAATAAATGCGTCCGCGTTGACCTGGAAGTGACAATCGTTGGCAGATCCGGTGGAATGGGTAGTTTCATTAATTTTTCCGCCATTGGAGTTTGACCTCTGAGGAATAACAGTGCTCGGGTGTCCATCGAAATCTTCAGGTTCGGAAATGGCACAGATTAAATTTTCATTGTTGGGCTTCCCATTATTATTAAAATTTTCGAGATTCGAGTTAGAAGTATCCGCATGTTCAGTGGAAGTGTTAATCTCTACGTTAATAAGATCCAAGTTAACATTGCTGGTTTCGGGCACCTTCCTTCCTAAAAACATAGACAAAAAACCGGATTAAATTAATTCATATTATTAATTGACATCAATATTTTCGAAACTTTTTGACATCAGGCGCTTACGTATTTGATATCCACCCGTACTCTTCCTGGCAGTTTGCTTTGCAGGCGTCTTGTATACTGAAAGATAAAAAGAATTTCCAATTTAGAACGTCAAGCAATTGACTGAAAATAGAAACGAGTTACGAACGAAGAGAAATAGAAATTAAAATGATCGCGTACCTTCGTTTGCATATTTTATGGGGGTTTCTCCAGGATTCGGTAGTCCAAGTAATTCATTCAGGATCTGCGAAGCTTGTTTGGAAGGAGTTGGCTTCCAATTCCCATGTGGCGTTTTGGAGAGGAGTGGATCCACTTTTCCAACGTACACAACAATGACATAAGGTTTTGGCCAGGTGTTTGGAATAGGTGGATATGTAATTGTTTGATCTAAAAATTGCAAAAATTAAATTGTACATTGAATTATAATATTATATTTAATCGGAAACAACTGAGATCCGAGATATTAAATGTTGTGTTTGCAATATTACTAACCAATTAGGAAATACTCATATCTGAAAAATTGCAACTTCTCCTTATTCATCAAAAGCTGAAAAGAGGCTCGTCGACACCATGGGTCACTGGACTTGTTTGGCAATCTTTCGGTACGCAGATAAAGCCACCGGAACTTGTCCTTTCGCCAGTAGTTGGATGAAGTGTTCGAGAAGACTTGATACACGTATATCTACATAAAAACAGAAACGCTTCATTATTATTTGGATAAATATATTTATGTATTATTTACCAAACATCAAATGTGAAACCACAAGAGGAAAATTACTTACCGAATTTCGCTTTATTGTTCGGTAGTCTGGTGGTTTAGTCGATACTTTGGTTTTGTCGACCTTTTTAAATATTGCGTGAATTTTATCAAGGGACACATTTTTTGTCCGCTCATAGATTGTTGACGTCATGATTGGTTTGACTACGATTTGATCAATTGGTTAAATTTATGGTTAGAAATTTTAAAATGTTGGCACACCTGATTAACACAACAATTTTCAACTTTCAACGCACACAATATAACGCCTCTCCTCTTTCCGTACACTTATCACCCAGTTTTCTCACCAATTTTCGCTCAAAAACAGCAGTTAGAGCTTCGCACACAATAACAAACCTAAACGCACACATTTGCTGACAGAAAGCTCTCCGCATGCCAAGTCAATGGCGCAGATGTTAAACAAATAATCAAGCTAATGGAGGAACCAATAATAAATAATCAATAAATCAGTTCCCAGATAGGTTACTGAAGTAAGTTGAGTAGGCCCATTACAAATTGATTTCAAAACAAAGTGCTAGTGAAGTCCAGCACATCATTGGTTCTTCACATGATCCTTCCAATTATGCCGTTGAGCATACTTCTGCCAGCAGCACGGGCACACAAGCGGTTTCTCCTTCGAATGCGTTCTCAGGTGCTCGTTCAGTTTCTGCTTATTCACACACTTCCTCCCACACTCTGCACACTGGAACTTCCACGCAGTTTGTGATATTCCTAATGCACTTCGAGCGATTTCTGCATTTTGAACGCTTTCCCTCATTCTGCGCACATCATATGTGACCTGCCACTGCAAACTTCTTCCATGTGCTTTTTCAAGTCTCACTTCCTCTTAATTTGCTTCCCACATTCGGGACACTTGGCAGGTCGATTGTACTCCTCCTCTCAGACTCATGAATCTTCTTATGCGAATCGAGCTCCTCCCTTGTCCAAAATCACCTCTTGCATGGCATCTTATCACAGGTTCGGAGGAGTTTCTGGATGAGCTCGTTCCAATTGCAGTCTCAGATGAACAGGATTGCTGTACTTCCGCTGGCAAATGGAACCGAAGGAGCCTCCCACATGGGTCTTCATTTTGTCGGGGACTAATTGATTACTTCCTGTAAAGTAGGCGGGGCACTTGTCGCTTCTAAATATTTCGGAGGGATCTAACCCCTCAGTGTTGTGCATGGCCTTCATATGCTGGCGTAAAAATTCCTTCTGACCTCCTCCCACCTTACAAATGGGACATGTAACTTTCCCAAACTTGAGGTGGAGGTGTGTCCACAGGTGGCGACGAACATAGATTGATTTCTTTTCACAGTCGTACGAGCACCTGGAACAGTTGAAGTCGTTCTTGGAACTGGTCGCG
>JAQIXW010005212.1:0-10667 GCA_034700685.1 Willowsia buskii | reverse complement strand
CATGATTACTGTCGACCAATATCACTACGGTTATCCCCAAGCGGCGTCGTTATCCCGTTTACAGCGGTTTATTTAATGTCAACTGTTAATGTTTGTCAACTCAACTCCTCCGACATCATTACAGTTCTGAAGGAAAAAAAAATTAATGAGCCTAGATTCTGGACAATGTGGCGCAAGTTTCCGGAGACAGAAGAAGGCACCGGAGGCCCTGCAGCAAGATAAGGTTGAGGGCTCATGATTATCATTTGATCACCTCTCTGTTCTCACAAATAAACATAATAATCAGTTAATTAATTTCGACTTTTCCTTATCGTTACGTTGAAGTGTGATGAGCAACAAGGTGCCCAAGATCCAGGAATTCCAACGACAATGGGCCTGCCGCCAGAAAGAAGAAGCAGCGCTCATCTGAATACTACAAACTAAAGTACGAGAGCGTTCACCCTCCAACCCTCCTAATTATTATTCTAATCAATTACACTTATCATAATCTAATTTTCTCTTTATTTTTTTCGACACCCTCATCGAAGAATAGCAATTGGAATTTGAGAAGGTCCGAACTACTCCACAATAGCCATCCCTTCTTCAACGCGCGTTTCCTCCACGCTCCTTCTGCAGCGTCTGTGGCTTCCCCTCCACCTACAACTAAACTGTATCCACTCCGGAGGAAAGTACTGTTCTCTCAAATGCTTATCATCCCATCAGGAAACTAGTTGTGTCAGGTGAAGCGTTGTCGATTGTCGATTAATTATCGAATAATTAACAACTATCATGTAGTTCCTTTGAAGGAGTTGGATCCAGTCCATGAGAATCCAGGCGGAACGCTCCTCCTAGTCCTTGATTTTCTTCGGGCTCTCTTTGATCTCCTCCCCATAAGTTTTTGTCGCCGCCTTCCTCCCGCTGCACCTTCACAACTTTATTCTGGAGGGCTATCTGGACAGCTTGATCGATGGTTTCGTTCTGGAGGGGAAAAACTCTTCAAGAAAGGAGCAGAGACCTGTGAAGACTCCTTTGATTGCTGTGGTGTCTTCTGGGTTCGAGATGAACTTCTCGAGGATGCCTGAACCAGGGATAATCCTGTTGCACAGCCTGCCAACTGGTACTGGATTGAAGGACAGTTGATGGCGAGCGAGCGCTTCATCAGTAGTCGGCGTTCCACTCCAAAACTGAGTGATACTGGTGGGGGGCGTTCCGCAGAGTCTGTGAAGTGCATTGTTCTCGGGCAACTGGAAAAATTGACAAGAAAAACTCATTTTTAATTAAACCTTGAATAGAAAAAAGTGAAAATAGTAATTTTGCTTTAATTAAAAATCAACTCACATGTTTCACTTTCTCGATGTGCCCCAGTTTCGTCAATACATATGTACCTGTCCGTCAGAGAATTAAATCTGTAAAATCTGTCACTTTCAAAATATACAGACGTCAGCCGTCATCACCATGGCAATCGTGACACCAATAGTACAAAATAAGATTGAAATTTATGCTGTGCTTTCTCCATTTAAAAAAATTATCTTTATGCTCCTGGTCAAGGAAAGCAATGGGGTGTTTTGAGACTGAAAACAAATAAATTCTGGAATATCCCGTAATGAAAAATTAAATAACTTATCGTGTTCTATTTAAACAGGCAATTAATTCATCAATTATTTATTTCATTATGAGATTCGATTATTTTAATTTTTTCTGCATGGTTGGTAGTGAGACTGATAGGAAGGAAGTCTTAATATTCTACAGGACTAAGGGAAATAAGCACTTAAGCACGATTAACAAATTACATAAATTCATGATAGTCATACTCCTTCCTTAGCTCATCTCATACATAGTTTAGTGAACACAACATCAAATAGAAAATTAGAAAGTAACAGATAAGTAGTTTAATTTCTGTAATTATCCGAATTGCGACTCTTTTATCATGAACGAAAAAAGATGAATTAATTTGAAGGCGTGGATTCGAACGATTTCTGCAAATTCAAAGAAATAACAGAAGATTAGTTAAATTATCTGGTTATCATTCTACTATTTAAAACACACAGAGAATTCGCATTTTCTCCTTTACCAATTTAATTTCTCCTGCAGTTAATCTCGACCAAGATTTTGAACTTCTTCCAACTCCGAAGACTGAAGTTCATTTTCAGGCTCCGTGCCAGGTCCAACATCCACTCCGTATTCTTCCTGCTCTTGACAAGGTTCCTCCATTTGCTTCTGATCGACTCATTCGTTCGAGAACGCAGCCCCTCCTTCCTCAACTTAACCCGAATCTGTACTCCCAACGTCATGAGAAGATCTCCGCTTTGATCCTCCACCTCTAACTTGTCATTCTTCAATGCTGCATGCACGTTCCGAACCCTGGCTCCTCTCTCGAAGGCCTGCAAGATTCCTCCGAGAAGACATCGAATATCCTTGCTGTCCCAGGCGACATGCGGATCTCGAGTGCGTTCCACATAGCGGGTGACCAACTCCCTCAGCTTTCTCTTCGGAACGTCCGAGGAGTCTCCCTTCCCCTCCAATAAATTGGGAAACATCTCTAAAAGATTAGCCCCATTCCCCTTCGTATGCTTCTTGAAATAATTTTTCAACGACTCAGGGACCCGGTTTGCACCCGACTTGCTCACAATCAACCGCTGCAGAAAAACGATGAAGGGATAAATAATTACATAAAAATTAATTATGTTTTCATCAATTATTTTTGAACAATTTTAAGTAAAAATTTACATATAAATTGATTCCATTGACGTCCGTATTCCAGTTGTCCCTTTGGACGCAATCCAGCACTTCAGTGACATCAAAAGTCTTCAGCAGCTCCAGAAGCACCTTGACAATGGCGCATCCCTCTTTTGAATAAATTATCCCCCTGGACCTGAAATGAAAATCAGACAATGATCAGGACCATTTCGTAGGATCTCACATATGCTATTTTTCAATTTAAATACCTTTCATAGTCATCCCTGGAGAAGCTGGTCCGACCCCTTCCAGCATTCCCATTCCCAAAGCCTGGAGTTGTAGCGCCTCCCATCGTAATTGCTGGTCTGTTGCCACATACTACGAAACGAGGTCCAGCTCCTCCCGTTGAACCTGATCGACTTTCGAACTTGACACGACTCGGTTGAAGAAGGGTGCCACTTTTTAATTAAGAAATGAAAATTAATTAGTTTAAGTTAGTTTGTCAGCATTAAATAATACACTAAATTAGTTATTTGACTCTGAGGTTGTAAATACTCACCCAAACGCAGCGTCAATGATGCTGGTGGCCGTCACCTGACTCCAACCTGTCAACTCCTGACTCTCCGGGATCTCCATTTGAGTCCAAGGTCCCAACTCCTTACCATTTGCAGGTTCCATCTTCGCCGTCACTCAGCATGAATCTCTTCACGTTTAGTTCTTCACTTTCTTTCCTCCACAATCTCGGCTGCACCTCTGCAATAATGATCCAAATCAACAATCAAGTCCGAAGAAAACCAAACCTTACACCTTATTATTAAGATAATTATTCTTAATGATGGCAACTACTAGTACCTAAAATATAATCAGAAATCAATCACAACACAACACGAAAAATATTAATAATTGACAATTAATTAATTACTTTTCAATTCAGATTAAAACTGAGAGAGAATCGAGATCCGACGATGCCAGTAAATACACTAGCACTAGACGAAAGTCGAAACGACAGAAATGCGAAAAAAAACAAAAACAGTTGACTGCTGCGTGCTGCTGCGGTTTCGTCCTGTCGAAATGTACGCAGTTTCCATTTCTTTCAGGTCGTCTCTCTCCTCCATTTTCGTACGAGGTGACCTTTCCCTCATTTATTTAGGGGCAATCTGTGAAAGCAGTTGTTAATGCATTACAAAAAGTCTACCGGCTGCGGTTTCGTATTTCAACTTGCGATTATAATGGTTTTTAAATTATGACGCTTGTCTGGTAATTGAATGAGGATTACATGCAGTGATACAGTAAATAATTAGGATAAAAATTACTTATTTAAATTTGGCTTTCGTTCTGGTGCTCCTCTGGTGTACATTTTCTGGAGATTTAATTCTCGAAAAACTACACTATTAAATATTACAATACCAAATTAAAATTCTAGTTAAATTTTAATCTAGTTTGTGTCGGACATGGAATTATTACTGTGTACGGGAAATTTAGCCAGGAATCAGTGATTGGTCTTCCGAACAGGGAAAGCCTTGCGGAGCTCATTTTTTCTTCTTTTTTGCTTATCAGGGATTTTGATCCAAAGATTAGCCAGGAATTTTTCGTCTCCAATCAAGGTTTTAGGGGTGGTCTGGATTTCTTATTGTTCATCTGGGATCTTTTTTGGAAAGGGTTATTTGTTCTTGCTGTGTTGTGATTGCCAGCGACTATTTTTCGGCCAGCAGGGATAGTACATTTGTGCTCCAGTGACATTTGTAAGAATTTCCGGTTTGAGTTATCTATTGCAAATAAACGATTTACTTCCCGATTAATCCATATTATAGTCATTCAATAAATATTTTTACCTTATAATTTCTGCACATAATGAGCTTATACTTAATTAATATTGCAAAAAAAGATAAAGTTTTATTTGGAAAATTATCGAGCAAAATGTGATGCTTTTATGTAAGAGTATTGAAACGCTAAATGTATTATACATATACTACATAATATTATCATGGTAATTTAGTACTTTAGTGTTATTTTTTATTTACAAGTCGTGTACAAAACATGTGGATTATTTCAACTTTTGCATTTCATTGGTTTTATTTGCAATTGCTTATCAGCTCATATAACATTAATGCTTATGCATCATTTGTTCATCGAGTTCGAGAAAATGATAAAAACTACACAATGAAAAATAACATCACTTTGTAATTCTGTATCAAGAGTTAGATTGTACCTGAAATAAAAGAGTGGCGTGAATTCAGTTTATGTTGACCAATTTACGATTAGCATATTGCGGGAAGTATTGTATGGTTGACTTATCGAATGCTTGATAAGCGTAAAACGTTTGTATACTATTCATGTCTCTTAAACACATATTATAAAAAGTATATGGAATCTTTTGACGTTACTTCACAGTAGTATAGTATGTCTAAATAACAACATTGCATTTTGCTCAGTCACTGAAGCATTATGTTTACTTAATATTTGTGGATAGGTATCTCTTCTTTTTTTTTAACTCAAATCAGATAACTTGGGGAAATATATAGTGTAAACCTGCAAACGACAAAGCATACTTGAACATAAAGATCAACGATCGATTCTTCTAAAACCGGTAACGACTCATTTTTGTGATATTACATCATTCGTTGGTTAGCTCTCTTAAGTCGTGAAATTTGACTCGTAATTTTACACAACATATTTTTGGTAAAGACAATCTGTCTCTATGGAGTCTATTGTTGTTGGTTCAGAAGGTAAGCAGTCTAAATCATTGATATATTTTGTGCTATTTAAATTACTAACTATGAACTACTAATAAATATTACGTGTAAATTTTTAGAAATTCGACGAATTATTACTGCTCTCAAGTCACGGTCACCTGTCTTCAGTAAACTTCAGGAAAATCTTTTCATGATTGCCGTAGGACTAGGTATTGACTACGATTCTTCCAAAACCAACTCCAAATTGTTGCTAGATTTTGTAACAGTCGAGCAAGTTTTGGAGGATATTTTAAAATCATGGATACTGAAAAAGGAGGAAAAAGCAACTTTAGACAAATTTGTCAAGGTGCTAAAAGACAATCAGCTAAACGATTTTGCAAAAGCAGTAAATCAGGAATTCAAGGAGGAACCTCGAGTTGAGTAGTGTAAAGGAAATCCTGATATCAGCCTTCAAGAACATCTCCGTTTAGATTTCGGAAAATCTTGCATCAAATATGACGTCTTGAATGTGATTATATCTGACCTTGTTGCTATTTTGAACCATAAGAAGGAAACAAGATGGTTATTTTACAGTTAATGCCGTTGGGAATTTTTGAAAATACAGAAATCGAAAATTAGAAAATTTTCTAGCGAGCAGGATCGAATAATTGAGTTACTAGGACGCTTTCAGTACTTGTAAGGCAGGCGCCTCATTTTTTCGGTTAAGATATATATATATATCCACAACTAATGAATTTGAGTTTTCATGCACTACCTTAATTTGCACTTATTCAGTTAATCTTAAAAATTGGCTGGAATACTAATTTACCACAAATCTTTTATGCTGTAGAAATTTTTTAACATTGTTTAACACTAATAATCTTGTTGCTTCCTTAATTTACAATCAATTACTGTGTATACCAAATACCTGCTGTAAATATCTTATCAAGAGAATCTTAAATACGTGTACCATACAAAAATATTTCTTTTGTTGGGAAAAATTCTTTTTTTATTCGATGTTTTTCCTTGTTTTAAGAGTTAAATATAATCATGGCATTTTGTATCTACGAAAGCAGAGGTTTTCCTATCTCAATAAATGACTTTACCCAAAAGCAATTGATTCTAAGGAGAATTCATCTCTTCAATTTAACTTTGTAAATTAACTTTGTTGTTGTTATCTTTGTTATCTTTTATTTATTTGAACAGTCAGTAATACGTGTGTCAAAATAATGTGTTCAACAACTAGGGTGAAAACATGACAAGCATCTGTAGTGAACATTGACACCTCATGAAAATACTGTACTTTGCACAAGAAATTAGTTTTAATAAGCTTTCTTATTGGAAAGCTTATTAAACCCATGTTTAATGGATCACCTACTTGACGTTCTTGTTTCGTTCATGGGTAACACCAATTTAAAAATATATTGAAAAACCCGCCAAAATAATTTCTATATATAAGCACGCGTAAAATCCCTAAAACCCATGAATCCATTAAAACTTAGGAAAAACTGTAAAACTTGAGAAAACCTGGGTTTTGGATGTTATTATGTAGAGCACATGCTTTTCCATGCATGCCTACGCACATGCAACCGACTTTAGGTAAATTCCACAGGGGAAATCAACCATTGATTAACCATTCGCACGGGTTATATTGATTTGGGGCTACTTAATATCGAGTCGACTTAATTTGATTTAAGAATACTGAAAGCAAATTAATACATAAAATAGGATAAAGCAGCCAGTATGGCTTTTACTTTTACTATTTTCATAACCTAAACAAAAGCTTTAGCTCACTTTTTTCTTGATAAATCTGCTAACTTTTACCATAATCATTTAAAAACATCTAGATAAATTGATAAAAACGTCAATTGCCATGTAACATCATGAGTTTTTTTATTGCGACCAGTTTCTTATCACTCTGTGTATACAATTACTGTACAACATACTGGTTCTCACCAAAAGCATAAATACGCTCACGCTTTCCTGTCAGTAATGTATTTGACACATCACAGAGCGGATAAACGAAATGTCTGGTTATCAGATATATTGTTAAATTAATTTACCTTATAATGAGAGCCGTAACTTTGTTTGGACTTTTTGTTTTATTTGTAGTGCAGGCGCAACGCATAATAGGATTCGTAAATCTTGCCACATTCGTAGAGGACCCTGGGTCCTGGATAATGCGTGCAGAGTCCAGTATGCAAGGGATTGAACAGAATTGTTCACATGGGCTTAATTATGGATGTTGGACAAACAAAGATTGTCGGGATATACATTGTCGCTGTAAGTATTTGCCCTATTATGATTGACAATATATTATTATAAAGGAGGTTTTTTAATCGCCCTAATTTTTAAAGATGCAGGATGGAATCGTGAGACAGAAATATCCTGTTGGTATTTTACCTGTTATTGTTGTGAAACTTGAAGAAATTCAGTAGCAATTGTGAAGAATAAAAAACGAACACGATCCTTCAATTATATGCAGAAAAATGTAAAATAAAAAATCAACTAACTACAAACTATTGTTAAAAATTAAATTGCAAGAGAAATGTAAATAAAGAATGCTGTGACCGTTGATTTACGGCCTTTTGCTTTTACAATTAAGCAAATCAGGTAGACTTTTCCTTATTTGTTAAATGGTTTATTTTGTGCGTTTAGTTCAATTCTCCAACTGCCAGATATATTATGAAAATATAACCGATTTATTTATCTTGGTTACAATATATTATATAGTTGCCTATATAATAGTTGTGTAGCAAGATTTTTAAAGTAAAAATTTCAAATTAAAGTCCACACTTTGTAAACATCCGGTAGAGACTCAGGTGTGTTTAGGAAATACGTTAGATATTTTGCTTTGCATTTCCTTAAATTTCTTGCTGCTTACAATGACAATGACATATGGTTTTGTTTAATAACATATAATTTGTTAATCGACATTATGAAAATACGATTAGAGATCAAATAGCTTTTGTTACACCAGCGTGTCTACTTAACACACTTAATTTATCATCGTTAACACGGTGATGGATCAACTTAGCATTTGTGTGGAGGACGTTGTCGGTAAAGTTAAGTAAACAAACACCTACAAGTTTATGATTGATCATGGCTTTATCAGAACGCTATGGAAATGTCAAAATTACATGCTTTGCTGTCAAAAACAAACAATGTTTTTTATAAATTTAAGTAGTAATTAACTTTGCTCCTTCGCCATTGCATTGTAGTTGAGACTCCACTGTGTAAATTTGAACGTATACAAAACACAAAGTTTTCTGAATGATTCTCTCTTTAAAAATTTATTTCGTAGTAATTCAGTAATTGGAAAAATGGAAAAGATAAGTGTCGGAACCAGCAATAAGCATATTCATATTACTATTTGGAATAACAAATTGCTCTTCAACAAAATGTTGGGCTCGCCAGTCGCCTGCGATGGAAAATTTGACGTTTTATGGCATTTTTAGGAATATTCATATCCGATTATTGTAGCTTATACATACATAAGTGCATCAAACTATGAGGAATTAGGTAAATGGGATTAGCTTTGATAGAGCAAAGTTTATCATTTTTGGTATCAGAGTGTAGGTTTACACAAAAGTCGAGAAAATTTTCAAAACTTTTTAAGTTAAAAAATATAACATTATTTGTTTTTTTGCCAACCGTCTCGAGGCTGTGGGCCCCAAGCTAGTTTCACATAAAACCCTGAATAAAGGTCACTTATCGCCCCATTCGGCCAAATGCATATAGACCTCGTAATAAGCATTAATAACTGGTCGTAGTGAACCCAATTTCATATAAATCTTTTGCGTAGGATTGTTGGCGTTTGCTTGTAGGTTTAACTTTAGTCCACAATAATAACAAAGTTTTTAAAATTGGTTTATTGAGTCAAGTGACAAATGTCTTTAGTATAAGTCGCAAGTATCGTATTACATGTATTCATATGAGAGTTTAGGGAATATTAAAGCAAACTGATAATAAGCATTTCAGTGCGTCAAATCTGTTTTTAATAAGTGTAACTTTCATTTTGCAAACCACTTAAAGATTTAATGACTATGAAACCGGATCTGACGGAGTTGTTTGTTTGCAACTTTCCTAGAGAAAGCGTAATTCAGGCGATCGACATGTGACAGAGAATTGTTGAACTTTAAGTCTAAAATGTTTGAGATCCATCACACTTTGACTTGTGACAGCTTACTTAAAATATTACGTTACCGTCATGAGATTGAAGTGGGCTACATAATTAATAATTACGTGATGAGCTTGACTGAACAATAAGAGCGCATTTTAGGGATAAAATTTGAAGCATAAATTATTCGTTCAAAATATTAAAAAAGATATAGTCATTGCCGGATGGTGTTTGGTGTTTTAATATGGAACAAAAAATACTTTAGGCACTACCTAAAATACGTATACCCCTCTGCACGAACTTTTTGATGCTATTTTGACGAATTCCTTTATAACAACTAGACCGAGTCGACTCTTGTTTATAAGTCATCTAAATGCATTAAATCTTTGATAATGATTGCTCTAAAGGTCTCGCCCAGAAGGAGAGTTCCACATTTAGCATCTTCATTTTACCTGTCTATGAATATCTTTTTACATAAAAAACATATTATATAAATTATAGATTTTCCGAATGTAAGAAAAAGAGTGAAATTTACACAATTAGATACATATTGCTGACGAGAAGATTATTGCACAAGTCATATGTCACAACTGCTCTTCAAAACCATAGATCATTGCATCTTTTAATTTGAATTCAAAATATACAGGAAGAAAATAGTGACGCTCAAGAAAATACTTGAATATGGAATTTTGAGAGTATAACCAATTATTCATGTAGAAATTTGATTCATGCCCACAAACTTTATTCCTGACAGGCACTCGAAGACACAAGGTTTCATATTTATTATAATAGCTGCTTTAGAGTGAATTACCACAATTGGAAATTACAATAGCAAATGTAAACCACAATCAGCTTTTGTTTCAAAATTTTTGGAATTTCGATAAAACACAATCCGATAAATTATGTATTCATGTTACGTTCACGCCTTTTCATGAAAAAGTTTAGTAGTTTAAAAATAATTTGGATTAAAACGCACTCCAAGATACATTAATGCTCATCGCAATCCTTAACTGTTCTGTGCATTCATTTTGATTGTGGAGGATGTGGCTAAAGATCTCACATGATCCAATGAGGTCGCAATCAATCTTCGACTTTTCAAATGTCACTAACAATGGGTGTGCCCGATTAACTCATCGCGCGATCTGAATAATTCTTTTTTTGCTGAATAGAGCATCATCGAAAACCTCTAAATATAAAATTACAGATAGCAACTCTCAACC
>JAQIXW010005211.1:0-10668 GCA_034700685.1 Willowsia buskii | reverse complement strand
ATCCTTGTGCAGGTACTCCTCAGGTATGATAACACTGCTTGAATGAGTGCAAGGAGTTTGATGTGCTGTGTGAAATTAGCAGTACATGCATACCAACTGACTATATCTGTGAATATGATTATGAAGAAATATTAATTTCCCATAATATGTACTTCTGTAGTTTAGTTATAATTTAAGCTACTACCTCTACAGCAAAATATTACATGTGTATAAATTTATTGGGAATGCTCACTTCTCTTTTTTTCTAAGAAAAAAACATTTCCTCATATTTTCTTCGATAATCACCCACCTTTCATGTCGTTCATGTTTACACAACGCTTTGCAATCTCCCCAGAAAAAAGCCACCTCCAACTCCATTCAACAATCGAATTGCATTTCGAAGGGGAAATATGGCGTCAATTATCGCACCGTCACAGGTCGCTACTCGTGTAACAATGACCACTCCCCAACCAACCCCTACTCCATCTCAAAAAAGGTCAGGATTTTTTATTGCAATCCAAGTCTTGATGAATTTCCGCTACTTTTTTGTCCACCAGAACTTTTGTCCAGAAGCATCGCATGTCACGTTCCAAGTAGTTTCGTCAGAGGTTAATTATAGGTCTGGAATACTTTGCCTGCAAGAAAACATCCAGTGTTGGAATTTTTCTCACATAATGATCTCGTCACAGACGTATCCATTTCCTCAGACTGACCATGTAACTTTCTATAGGCCGGATTCCACCCATATTTATTCTCTGTCCGTTCCCTTAGTATACCTATCAAGGTGTCATCAACCCATACAAATCAAAACAGAAGACAGAACGAACATCCCAGTTTCTGTAAGTGTCCTTATTGGAAAGCCAGGTTTTTCGGATTGTCGCACGTTCGTTGAAACGATCCCTCGCTGTATGAATCAGCACAGGAATTACCCGGTTGATATTATTTATTGATTGCCGGCAAATTGATTCATTTTTCATAAGCCATTTGAAATCCGTTAGGTTGAGAAGCGTGGGTGTCTGCCATGCCATGTCAGAACCTACATCCTTCAGAACTGGGTTGTCTCTGTTACTCCGGAATATTTCAATGTTTATCTGTTTCAAGCTCTTTTTTTCCGAAGTACGAACGCCATATATTTTGTAAAGCAATCAGAAGAAGGACGAGAGAAAGGAAGAATGTCTGAAAAATATTGAAGACAATCAGTGTAATATTAAGCATATTATAAAACCATACCTTATAGAAAGGTAACACGTAGAAGAATGATATAAAAATCAATTACGATTGCTCGTTTCCGGAAAATCATTAATCTACATGGAAATATGCGTCGAGGAAGATGAAGGGTAGAAAGAATGATTTTGCTTCTGACACTAATGCTACCATTGTAGTGCACGAATTTAATAATGGAAACTTATAGTTAGTCAATCCAATTATTGGATTCCAATATCAACATAGCCTATGTAAAACACGTGAAGGTTATGATAACTGATTGATTTGATTAATTTTGGCTCAAGATTCACAAACAAAAAGGTACTACAAGTTTGAAAACTGATGATTTGCAATGCCCACACCAACGGGCTACAGTTTTGAAATGCGATATAAATAAATCAGGTAAGTCCCTGCTGAAGATAAGTTCCAGAAGGAGAAATAAAACAATATATAAGTCTCGGAGTAATCACTGATCACATTAGAGTATCAAAATTGAGGTTTTATCAAGCTTGTCATTTAAAAAATCAGCTGACCTTAGACCTTTGGGGGGAGGAGTTGACCCTAGAAGCTGAAAATTGGCATAAAACAAAATGTACATTTTTAAAGAAATTGAAGGAGTTGACACTGAGAGCTGAAAATTAATAGGGTTTCTTTTGGGGTCACAAGCAACCTTCATACCAAATTTCAGTCAAATCGAATCATGCGTTCGAAAGTAATTGCGTGGACAGACGTTCATACATGCATATATCCAGACGTACGTTCATCCATCATCTCCACACCATTCCTCCTATGCACCATACACGCCGTTTAATAATCAGGGTTAATCACTGAGCGGTGTGTTTTATCTAATTTTTACAGCGGTTTAATTCTTTCTGTTTTGTCAACTTTCAAACTTCATTAACCAAAACGGGTGCATATGTTCGTAGTCAGTTACATAAATGTGTAAGTCACAGTGCAATCACCACACCACCAAATCCCTAAAAATGGATCACGTCAAATCGGAATTCTGAGTAATTTTGTGTAACTCTATAGAATCAGAAACACACTATTTCCACTTCAAAAAACTCTCCCCACATGCAATTATCGGTCACTTCCGGTGCTATCGTAAGTTTTTTTTCAAGATTTACCTGATTTATTGTTGATTGCTGATCAGTTTTTGTGTGTCTGTGTGAATTATAGTAAAATCATTTTGAAACAAATATTAATATATTTATATTATTCCGATTTAATTCTTGAGTCTACATTTTTCGCCTACAAATGGCTCGTATACGCTTCGTTAAGTACATACTTTCATCTTATATCAATTCGTACACTTTCAAAAACGCTGAATTCGACTGGAGTGTTGATCGAGGCGGAGCCTGCCCTGTTTAAAGATCTGAAGCGCATGAAGCGAAACGCTTGGATTATCAATGTCGCTCTCTGTCTTACAAATTATTCGGATGAAGTTACGTTGTTCAAAGGTGGAGGTATGTAGGGGGCGGCATTGAAACATTTGAACTATCACACCGTGCGTTCCAATTTACACGATTAAGACAGCACTGAATGTTTCTGTTGTGGATTATTTCAGTTTGGATGTGGAAGGTTTAGAATTGGCTATCCTGGAAACGGTGCCTTACGACAAGATTGTTTTCAAGGTGCTCACTGTGGAGCACCGATTTGTTCCTGGGTTTCAGAAAGCTGTGGTGAGGTTTATGGAGTCAAAGGGGTATAAGTTTTTTGGCACATTTCTTGCTGATGTCACAAAAGACTCACTTTTTGTTCATGAGTCGATGGATATGGCTTTAAAGACTAAATTCGATGTATGAAACCATAGTGAGTAATATCAGGATACAGTAATCTAAAGATAATGGAGTACATAATATTTAATATCAGTATCAAAACTATGTAAGATTATCAACATGTCTCTTGAAAATGTTTGGATGTATATTTTAAGCACTGGGTGGACATTTTACAATCTGATCTGTCTACCCTGCCTGTTGTGACACCCATGCTTGAAAAACAATAAATGATGCTATGCGAAAACCATCAAATGTATTTTTCAAACCTTTTCATTTCATCACGTCCAATTGAAATGCAATTTATTGGGTGCAGGAATAAGACGAAAATTGATACAATCGCATCGTCATATAAATACTCAGAACGAGATATAGTTACCCTCTTTGAAAGTCTTTTACTTTTAAAACCAAAAATTGAATTGAAAATTGCCATTTGAGAGATTATATTATATAGTTAGATTGAGTTTAGCATTATTAAGCACCAATTCATGTAGTGATTAGGGACAATTGTGCGGGGAGTAGATGGACGACTGTGTGTCTGTATGGATGGATGAATGTATGTCTGTCAGCGCGATAACTTTCGAACGCTTGATCCGATTTTGATGAAATTTGGTGTGAAGGTTCCTTGTGACCCGAGAAGGAAGCCTATTGATTTTCAGCTTCCTAGGTCAAACCCACCTCCCGGGGGGAGGGTTAAACGTCAACAGTTTTTCAAATGACAAGCTATAGCTTGTGATAGCTCATTGAAAAGCTACTGAGAAGTACATCATTTTTGTGCATTCAGTTTGGATTTACAATACTTCCTCTGGCGGGAAGGTATAAATAAAGTAAGGTTAAATGTTATCAGGATGATAACTCCATAATTCTTGATCAGATTTTGATGAAATTTGGTGTGGAGGTTTCTTAAGATATAAGGACCAACCACACTAATTTTCAGCTTCCGGGGTCAACTCCTTTGCTCCAAAGATACGTTTTACGCGGCAACACTTCAATTATAATCGTAGAATTAGAATAAGTGATTACCCCGGCGAAGCCGGGACTTATATATCATTACATTTCTGCTTGTGGCGCTTATCTTCAACAGTGCTTACCTGTTTTATTGTATGGAGATAATAAATGTTTGATAAGCCATAAAGAAGCAAAAATATCTCAAAGGCTTCAAAATGCCTATGACTTTTTCATTCTATATTCTATTTGCTTTTAAAGATACGGGGTTTATGACATTGGACATTGACAATGGCTTTTGATGGGTTACATTACAATGCATCAAAACAATAATTAATAATACTGTTTACTGAATTATTGTAGTGTGAAATGTTAGAAAAATAAAACAAGACAGTTTATTAACATCGAAATAGACAATAACGCAAGAAATTACCATGGGACCAGGCATTTTATTAATGAAACTTGGATACCTTTTTTCCAGATCCCAAGTTTAACAAAATGACTAGTATGCAATTATAACGACTGGTGTTGTAAATTTTTGAAAACTTTTGTGGAACTATTTAGCTCGCGTTCTCGTTTTAACTTTTGGTTTTGAAAACTGGGAAGATATAAATACTATATTAGTAATAATTGATAAGCCATACTTGCAATTATTTATTACAAAGTCCAACAGGGTATAAATACAAAATATACAAATAGAATTATAATTTTAAGTTCATTCCGTGTTCCCTTCGCACGTGGAATTTCTTAAAAACCACCAGAAAAAGGATCTATCACAGTCCAACTTGAAGGATTCTGGTAGAGCGTTCGATGCAACAGCCTCTTAAACTTGTAGATCGTTTTTTCTTCTTGCCAATATGTATAAAATTGGGGATTAAGTGCGGAAGCTTTCGCTGTTTTGGTTTTACTCAAGTTCAAAAACGCAGCCCACCAACCGAACGTGCTGTTTGGGAGAATAATAATAATGTACTTGCACTTGGTCATCAAATAAAAATCCTGAATGCTTGTGGTTTTCATGTCGGTCACGTACACAAACTTGTACTGCATCTCTAAATCGTTAGGCTTCCGCTTTACGAATGCAATATCGTCAGAAAAGACAAAAAAGACAGGAGTAGGCCAATTTTTCTGACTTAAAATTTTCATCATCCTCCGTATTGCCTTCCGGTGGTGGTAAGAAAATGGCACAAAAAACTGAGAATTCGTAGCGTAGTCGCCTCTCCTAACATGAACCTCCACACTTTCAATATTCTCAATGTCATTTAACACAGATTTGACATTTTCTGACATCGAACTCACAACTTCGTCCATTGGTTGAAGAATCCAATCACTGCAGGCGGTGAGATCGTATGTTTAAATGATCGTATAGGCCCATTTTTGCTACGAATGTAGAAAAGATAGGTACCAGCTACTAATACGAGGATACATAACAATGTGGCACAAACAATATTATATCGATTTCTCATTATTAGAAGAGGCTGGAAAATCAACACTTAATGTGGAAATCGAAAATAGATGCATCCTGATTCCTGACTGTTGGACGTGAAAATGTATAAGCGAATCAACGGAAATAAGACGAACTGGCAGAACTAAAGTCATCTGTGTACTGTTTTGCTCTGAAAGACGTAAGGAGTTCTTATGACATAAGGACTAACCACACCAATTTTCAGCTTCTGAGGTCAAAATCTTGACTCCAAAATTAGGAAAAATATATTTTTACTTGAAAAAACTTCAATTATGATCTCATAATAAGAACAATGATTACCCCGGCAAAGCCGGGAGTTCTATGTCATTTCATTTTTCCTTTTGGCGCTTATCACTAACAGTGTTTAATTGTTTTATTAATCATCCCAATTAACAATATTGATGCTCCTCCTCTCTTATAGTCTGAGAACCATTGTTTTATGAAAAATACATTTCTTGACTGGGGATGCGTAACTGTTTAGTATACTTACATATTAGCTTCGTTATCCAAGAAATGTACATAAAATGTACAGCTTTTTATCATATCACAGATATTACCTGATCCTCCTACGGCTCCGAAATATTTGCTCTGCAAAATCCAAACATCTGTCATAGTAGTGTGTTTGCTTCTTGACATTGTCTGCTGGCTTTAACTGAATATCTTCTAATACGCCGTTACCAAATATTTATTTTATTGCTTAGCAATTAACTCCTTAAGAGTAAATACTATTTTTTTATATATTTCATTTGAGTCACCCATGACATATTATGTATTTCAAAGAAAAAAGACAGGCATCTCTACTTCAAAACTGCCTGTAAAACTTCCTGCTTTTTTATTATGTATAGACTTTGAATTGAACACGTGAGGTTTGCGTAAAATTCTAATCACACGGAAGTAGCTTTTTGACAGTATTGTTTCCTGTTTTTTGTTTTTAATGACAGATACCAAAAACACCCGGAAAAGGATATTCGGACAGTGAGTTAACCAGACGGGAAGAAGTACTTTTCGTCTGGTAAAGTACTTATAACCGATTTTGACGATTTGCATCTATACAACTGGACAAACCATATATATTATTTATCTAATAATATGTTTATGATTGCAAATCTATTTAAAATCCAAGCAGCAACAATGGACTGTCTTCTTACTGTGAGAAATCTACTAATTTTCAATATTTTAATATTTCCTAACAACGTTCAATCATTTTGTTCCCACAGTGATCACAGCTACGATTTACCTACACAAATATCTAATACATTGAACGATTTGATAGAAGTAAATTTTGCTCCTGTGCTTGTTCATTTCTTGAACCCATATAAATGCGATATATTTCTTAATATACATTTTAGTACAGTCTTAATAACAACTCCAAAAGACAGACATTACAATGAGCATCATAAATCTTACGATCTAGGTGAAGCCAGTAACCCGGTTATGGCATCATCCGGATGGAATAGAGTAATTCATTTGTATTTAATTCCAAAGACGAAAGTAAATTCACACATGTTCCAAAACTGGCCATCAATAAGAAAACGTTATATTTTAAACAAGTATATCGAAACCAGAAACTTTTTATCCAGTTCATCTCATAGCGAACCCTCCCCCGGTGTTTCAGATGGATACTCTCGGCCTTATGACGTTCACGTGGCACTAGTGCTGTCTGGAAAAGTGGAAGCAAATACAGAAACTTTTGCAGAAATTGCATCAATGTTTGAGGTCATAGTGGATGGAGATAACTTATACGAAAAAGCGTACCCACACAAATTTATTATTGTTGTGCCAGTCCAAACAAGTCTATTGGATATTTATGGATTCTGTCAGTACTGCAATTATTTAAACGAACCTTACAATAGATACTATAAACCTAATTGGTTAAGAGTGAGTTTATTTGATATAAGTCATGCCTTAAAACATGGATATTTTATCCTCACAAAAATTCTTAACACACAGCTCGTATTTCAAAAGAGCTATACGGATGGAAATATATTTGAAACATTACACTATCAGCTATTTCTCGCAGGTGCTCCAAATAACGTGTCTATCGAACATTCAGGCTATGGTCGTTTTCCAACTATTCACCCGCACTGTGAATGGTTCCCCACTCTAATAACAGATTATGTGTATATTCAATTCCTTACGTGTGATGGTGGCTACAGGGAAGAAGGAATATCTTTCCAGGGGTATATTTCCGCGTTTGATCTACCAACTTGGTTGCTGATTGCAGCAACAATTGCTCTTATGGTGGTGGCTTACAGTACGAACAGTTTTAGGAATAAATATATTAACAAACAATTGTCCACAGTTGAAAAGGTTTATGTCGTGTTAGAATCTATGTTGGCAGCACTTCGAATATTTTTGTTCCAAGGAACTGAAGTCAACGTTGATCGTTTTGCAATACCTGTCCAAATCTGGACGTGCTCCATGTTTATAATTGGATATTTTTATTTGGGGGATAATATAGGGCTTTTGACAGCAGCTAAAAAAATAATTACCTACAAAACATTTGAGGAAATCTTACAAATGAATTACTCCATAGTGTATCCTCAAGACTATGCATTTGACAACAGAATTGAGTATTCAAATTTATATAGAGAGTCACCCGAAGAAGTGAAAAATTTCCTGATGTACTCAAAATTTCGCTATTTGTTGGAAACAAGCTTGATGAATTCGGATAATATTGCAAACGGAAGAGAAAAAGAACGGTTGTTATATCAAATAGGATTACACTCAGAGTACTTGCCTTATGACGACTGGCTGTCTGCTTGGAGAAATAGACCGAACAGATGTAGTAAAGTGGCTGTAATAGACTGGTCTGATAAATTAAGTGAGGCAGAGGATCTCTTTAGGCAGCAAGCAAATTTCGCACAATCTAATGTTATTCCAATTATTTCAAAAAGTGAACAAATCCTTGTTCCGCATTACAAAGGATGGGTTTTTACGTATTGGGGAGACCCCTGGATTCTTAATCGATACAAATCTATTTGGTCGTCTGGCATTGATAAGTATTTAAAGGAGCACTTAAAACATTCTAAAATATCAGGAAGTATATTGACGGATTTGAAAAATAAGTCTAGCGCTGCAACAAATGCACAAAAAATTTCTGAAGATAGGCAAGATGCACCAGAATTTACGATATCGTTGAAATCTAACACAATAGTTATTTTCATTGCTTATGCGTTCGGTGTATTAGCTGGATGTGTTTCAATAACTGTAGAGGTATGTATTAAGACAAAGTTGCACTTAAAGTTATTCTTTTGGTATTGGAAGAATAATATTGCAAAAGTTTGTGCAAAATTTAGCTTCAAAGATTTACTACAGTAAGTTTGATTGCACTTTTACCAATGAGAAATGTTTATTTAACTTAATTTGCCTTAAATAAACTTAAAATAAATTCCCAAAATTTATTATGTACATTACCATTTGGAAGAATTTGATATATCTTTTGCACAACATCACATGAATCATTTACAATATTCTAATATTCCATAAATTTTTACCAAAATAGAATGCATGGCACAATGGAATGCATGGCAAAGAAATCTAGCAACAAAAATACAAAGTTTTGTGCTTTTGAACGGTGAGAAAATATCCCAGACAATTGTAAAGCATAATATCAAAAAATCATGTTATGATTCAGTGCCAAAAAAATCCATACAAACGGCATTATTACCAACCCTATGGTCTACAAATATAGACACTGCCCTGGCACGTCAGGTATCATCCACCAAGAAACGGTCCGAATACAAATGTCTAAATGATTTAATTGGTTGAACCCAGCGACCAATTCGTGAGTTTCAGCGAAGGCAAAGATCAAGCACACAGGTACATACGACAACGACTACGACAAAACTCATAAGAAGCAGCATTCCAGAGAACAATGGCATTATATCCGGCCGTGGTATATCCTAGAACACCAGCTACAAAACCAGAACTAAAGATACGTTTTTAAATATTTTGGTTTTGCTCTCAAAATACACCGGATTTTTGACTAGCTGGTGAGAAGCCTTATCCCAAATAGAAGGAAAGTCAGGTTGAAAACAAAAGATTGAATTGGGCAGTGAAAACGCCTTCTCCTTAAGTTCGGACAACATTATTTGCTTAGAAAGTTTTGCAATTATTTTTATTAAAAGTGTTTCCTTCCAAAGTGCGAGTAGACCCTGTAGTAGTGCAAAGTTCATAAAGAAATGGTAATAGTTTTATTATAATATTTTGAAGTATGTTGTTCCAATTATTATTGTCTAGTTCGCTTAATGGAACAAATTGCATTGTTTTTATGATGCGATTAATCTCCCAGCCAAAATTGAAGGTCGCTTGTGATGTCAGTCAGCAGTAATTTGTCTAAAACAATAACATGTTTAAGCAACCTGTTATTCTCCTTTTTAGTTTTGCCAAAAATATTGCTATGAATTTGTTGTTTCTCGTAAAGCATAATAAACGATAAATGTTGCTTTTTAGATGATGGAAACGATGACTCTCGTAAAAACTAAAGTTTGAAAAACATGTAAGCCTATTAATAAGTAAGTGAGTTGGAAACAATTTTATGATGCATTGCCGCTCCCATAAATTTTATCAGATTATCAGAGTATCAGAGGGAGCCACAGGAATTTGGAATTAATTGGAATTAACTCTGAGATGCTGCATATCGAGAAGATGATAACCGCACAACTTAATGTATTTTGGCTAGTGAGTAAAGCTGGAGTAAAAACCCTCCAAAAAAGATATCCTCCTCGCAGTGGGAGATTGCAATTCTGCAGATGTTACGGACAAGTGGAGTAACTTAATTTTTCCAAATATTTCTTCATTTTTATAGTAGTGCTCATTTTACATTCTTAGTAAAAAATCATAATCATAAGGCATTAAAAATAGTTAACACGATGATAAAAGCTACCACCCGGATTAGTTAACTGAAGAAGAAGTAATTTTTATTTATTTTTTTCATCCAATTTCCTAACCTACACAGCACAAGTATTACCTGCGTATTATTTTATTGAGCATTCTCGCTCCACTTCTTCCACTTATCTCAGTAAAACATATTTTCTTCGATAATCCCCTATCTCTCATGTTGTTTATTTACCCAACGCTTTACCGAATTCTCAGAAAAAACTTACTAGCTTTAAATATCTACGATGAGACTATGTAGCTTGGCATGTCTGCGACGAAAGCTGTAGAATTTATTCAAATTAGCTTAAATCGATTCTTTCATAGTTGATAAGGCCTGCAGGCTACTTGAGTCTCACATTATCGGATTATCTGTTTGTCTCGTTACCGGCCCTTTACGGGGTGAACCCTTTTCGGGTCGGGTAC